>JANHFL010003025.1:93685-122402 GCA_032468155.1 Oxyrhabdium leporinum
GCTTATAAGCTGTAAACTGCCCCGAGTCTTCGGAATGGGGCGGTATATAAATGTAAAAATAAATAAATAAATAAATATATTTTCTCATTATATTCTTGTGGCCATAAGCTAGAAAGCCTTTCGGAAACTAATAAATTGGGTCTAAAGCAATTATTCTACAGAATGCCATCCCCAGTCTCGCCCTTCGACATTTGTTGGGCTACAAATCCAATCAGCTAGGTAGAGTGTTGGCCATATTGGCTGGGAGTGATGGGAATTATGGTCAAGGATATCTGTAAGACACCACATTGCAAAAACTATTCAAAAAGATACAGAATTGGAAGGTGGTGCTCTCTTGTTCAATGAGTTTATTACGTGGTGCAATCTCTTGACTTTTTTTCTCCTTTTGCAGGGTCATTTGGCTGGACAGTAGCTGTTAGATTCCAGAAACGAATTTTGTTTATTTGCTGGTTTGGTGCATTCAGAAAGCACTAGGGAAGAACCCGTTAGCTGAGAATGAGGACAGCTGAGGATTCCTCTGGAACTGTCCTTCACCGCCTGATCCAAGAGCAGCTGAGGTATGGCAATCTCACTGAGAACCGCACACTCCTAGCCATACAGCAGCAGGCCTTACGAGGAGGAGGAAGCAGTGGGAGCCCCCAGTCCTCCCTTGAGAGTCTCACACAGGATGAGAGCCAAATGGTTCAGCAATCAACACGACAAGAACCCCAGGGCCAGGAGCACCATGCTGACCACCTCTACCTGGAGAATAACATGTACCGGTTCTACCAGCCTCAGCATAAAGGAGAAGAGCTTCCCACCTATGAGGAGGCCAAAGCTCAGTCTCAGTATTATGCCACACAACCAGGGCAACATGTTAGGGCCACTTTGTCTGGAGCACCTATAGGAGGAGGACAGCGCAGGACCTATGTTTCTGACATTAACAGCATACCGCAGGACGAGTCACTGAAAGAGCTGAAACATGGTCATGTACGGTCACTCAGTGAGCAGCTCCTGCAGGTGTCCCTGGAGAGGAATGGCACTCAAGCACAGAACCACATGAGTTCCTCTCACAGCTACCCTCAACTTTCCAGGCACCACCAACTCTGTCTCTCTAGAGGAAAGTCCTCTGAGGCATCAGAGTCCCGTGGTCCTCCTCCAGAATATCCTTATATAATCTCTTCACAAGAGGCATCAGAAAGTTACTTTTCTGACCCCAGGCAGCACTACAGAGAAGGTCCAGGATTTCAACATCCTGAAATCAGGTAACTGTTTGTGTTGGTTTTATATTATTTTGCTTATGTTGAAGAAAGTTGGAATTTCACAGGATACTTTCAAAGGATTATGTTCTGGTTAGTCATTCATTTGAATTCTTCCAGTGCTTAAATCTAGTTCTTTCCATCTTGTCAGAAAGCACCTTCCTTTTTTTTTTCTTAAGAAAATTAATTGGATGTGGACGGTTATTATCCTAAGGGGAGATGTATGGAATTAAATTTTGTAACCTGGTTCAATTTTAGCTCTTTCTCTTCTGCCAACTTTACCTTTTCCTTGTGGAAGAAGATTTGCCTTTGATTTGTGTTTGTTTCTTTTGGCTTTGTAAAGAGATTTTGTTAATTTTAGGGCAGATTGGGCACACAACTTTCATGAACAATGTGAGAAGGAATTGGCATTCACTGTTGTCCAGAGATAAAGAAGCAAATACATAGCATGTAAAGGAGTTATAGCAGACATTCTTCCAAGCTTTGTAAAGAGGTACAAAGGCCATTTGATTCTGTTTTGGGAGACAGGATTCCATTTCATCATACAGTTACTCTTACAAAAATGATAGAGGAAGAATCACAGTTGTACCTCTTGTGTAACTTTGTACTTAGGAATGCAAGCTTATCTAAACATCCTATCTCTTTGGCATGTAATTCTCTTCCTAAGTTTTATGAATTGTGTCAGCAACCAATGGCTGAGAATGCTGAGGGACAATCTTGGACATTGCTTGCTTTTGGCCCGTAAAGAACATTCCTTTTTGCTTAGAATATCATAATTTTACAGCTGGTTTTGAGTGGCATTTACAAGTACTTTAACAACTGCCTGCCACAATTGTGACTTACCAAGAATGAAGGGGGAACTGAACCATAATTTCTGGCTGGAGACAACCTCTAGTGCATACTGGCAGGAAGAGATAATGCTGGAGGCAGGAAACTGGCTTTTTCCTGGGGAACAAAAGAAGGTGGGGGACAGTTGTGTGCTAAAAGGAAGGTGTATATATTCTTGTTAACTCTAGGATCACTTTGCAAGAATGTCTGAGGAACTCTGCATCAAAGGAGCCTTAGTCAGATGAGGCTATGTCTTCTCAGGAAGTACTTTCTGCTTTGTGTACAAGAAGGGCATCTGTGTTGAATTCTACAAATTTCAATCTACTGCTTACCTGCATAGCAGTTTAATCATAAGAGCAGGAAGAGAGAAAACACTAAAACTAACTTGTTTTTGTTTAGGCATTTGAACATTCCAGAATTAAATGGACCTTGGATTTAGTCAGGTGGGATCATGGTAGCCATTAATTTTGATTAAATATTTATGAAAGTTTACCATAGAGTTGTAGAAATTAATAGAAAACTGGTTGATGAAAGGATTCACAGAACACACCAAGACATATGCTTGGTATGGGCTTTGGTTTAATGCAATGTAAAAAACCTCATTGTGGCTTGTAAATGTGGGTTTATACCTTAGCATAATATGTGACTAATCAGAGGTGATTTTTTAAAAAAAAATTGGAGTAAATGAAAGCATGGCATAGCAGTGTTGAACTCAGACATTGAATTAAGATCAAAGTGCAAATAATAAACTGGATAGCATCAGTTGTACCATGGAATCCATGCTTTATGAAACCAGGTTTGTCTTTTTCTCAAAATCAGGAGCCTTTATGCAAATAGTAATTAAAAATGCTACACCGCCAATCATTAGTGGATAACTGGAATTTAAAGTGGTCTCAAATGGTTTACCTACTCTAGGCTACCATATCTGGACTGGAAGAATGTGGATGACATCAGAGGGTAGCAAAGAGATACCCCAATTACCATCTACTTGTTGTCTGGACTTATGCAGCAGATGTGTAAATTTTAACTCAATCTTCTGTGTTCTAAAACTCTCCTAGTGTAGTTAGTGAAACAGTGTTCAGCTAATAAACATTAGAGGTGTAGAATTTTTAAACCCGAGGGTATTTAAGTTATTCATATGGCTGACCCAGATACTTGAGCTTTGCTACATACAGGCTGGGGCCTTCCTTCTAGAAAATACTTATCATTAATTTCTTCATCTTTAAATTTTTTAGGATGATGCAAACTCCAATGTCCCAAGCTTTCATGCCACAAGAGGCTGCTCTCTGCCATAATCATCTGGGATCACTTACTTCAGCTGGGGTGGCAGCTTTGATGGCAACTCAGGCTGCTTCTACTAGCAACCACTTGTCCCAAATAGAAGCTGTGTTGATGGAGAATAAGAAGTTGTTAAGAGAGAATGAGATGTTTCAAAGAGAAAATGAGTTGTTGCGGAGGGAACTGGAGAGTTACAATGAAAAGGCCAACCGGATTCAAAAGGTAAAGACGAAGCATAGCTATACTTTAGCCAACCTATCTAATCAAAATATATGCAACTAATACACATTTTGTCATGGAAGGTGAAACTTCTGCAATCAAGGACAAAGTCATAATTAAACTTTCTAAAATTTAAATCTTTATTCAGTGTGAGAAAAGGATATTTATTGACAATCTCTCATCTACCTTGGCAGCAAGAGTGGCGAATCTGGTTATCCAGCTTATGTTATCTAACTGTAGGGAAACATGGTCGATGGGCCAAGGCAGGTCTTTTCAGGTTAATAGGTATGCTTGGAATTTTGAGAGCATATTGCAGAATATTTCACAATAATTGTTATGTGATGCAGCAGCACGTTCATTACCATCACCATTTAATTTTGGATTTTTATATTCTGAGCAGATTGGCATAATTTCAAAGTACTGGGCTTGGAAATAGCCATCCACCAATTTTATCTTCCAAGAACCTTTATGAGGCCTTTGTTGCAGAATGTCTATTTGGAAATAAAGAAAATGCTAGAAATGATACGCTGCTTTATATTATGTCAGCTTCCATTTTTAATTTTTTATTGGTGTTACTTTTCCACACTGTTTAGATAGACTTGATCATTATAAGTTTGTATTATGCAACAGTTATAATTGTTTTACATTGCACATAAGTACACAAAGCAGGTCTTTTGGAGTTTAGAAACCAGAAATGGCATATAGAGAACAGTATTTTATCAGGACCAATAATTGATTTTTCTAACCCCAGTATACCATTTACTTCAATGAAGGCATGCAAGGTCAGTGTTGAAGGTTAATTCATGTATCCCAAACAAGTATCCAAGTTAGGAGTGGTAGAATTATCCATTCCAGTAGTGAGGGACGTAAAATAAAATGAAAAATGCGGCTTTTTCTGCTACTTGAAATCATCAAATATGATAACTTTAATAATTATCTGATTTTTTAAAAAACATATCAAATCCATTTTGAAGTAGCAATTCACAAGTTACACTAAGCTACAGTTTCCATAGTTTATTGAAGGAGCCACTGTAACTTTGTTCACAATTCACTTAGCCATAAATAATGTCTTACAAACCCCAATAACTGGGTTCACTCATTCTGCTACACAAAGCAAAGTTCTGGCATAGTAACTCAAATAAGCCTGAATTGAGAGCACAAAATTATGGATCAACAAGACAGCCACTAACCCCCCTCCGGGCACCACTGTTTCCTTACAATTAAATAGTGCTGAGATCTTCCAAATTCTTGCCTCAAATTTTCATGCAGTCTCTTGTGAGATTGTTCTTCGTTGTACTTTCTCACACAACTATCATGTAAGACCCCTTTGGGAGGCCTAGGGAAACTGAAAAGATCGCTTACCTCTGCCCTGTTCTATTACTCTGTGATAGGTTTGGGCTTGGAGTTACCTGTGAATCCAGCTATTGTGTTTGGAACAATCATGCTGTTCACTGGAAGAGCAGAGGACTCCTCACAGTGCTTCATAGAGCTTTGCTTTCAGCAACATTTCCCCAGATGCTCTCCTTTTTGCCTTTGGTTTCCCAGAAACAGCTGTCCTGAAAACCATCTCCTCCTTTAATACTTTTCAATTACTCTCCTTCCCTTTAAACAGCTGTGGAGCACAAGTTAACAGGACCCAACTGACCTTAAGCTGAAGCAGTTGTTGAGTGGAGGGAGAGAAAAGAGTCTATTCACCTCCTCTGCTAACAGTTGTGTTCTCCTGTTATCTGGCCCTGCCTCCTGGGCTCCCTTGGTAGGCAAGACACAGAAGCTTTTGTGCAGAAACACACAAGGAGCGGCTGTGGCCGCCCAGCATCAGTCAAGGATGAGAATACTGTTCTTGAAGCCATTGAGTTATTTGGGGATGGCCTGGCCCATGCCAGGGCTGCAGAGGGAATATGCCAGGCCTGCAAAGTAAAGCGGTAACAATGGAACATGAAACTGCATATCAGTTGGAACTAAGGAAGAATAGGGCAGAAGTGTGAAACAAAAAAAGAAGAGGGGGGGAAAACCCACAGCATATTCTAAAGTATTCTAATACAACAGTGTAGTATGATTTAGGTCACAAATTGTAAACATCTAATGTCATGATTTTACTAATTCTGTTTACTGCTTCACAACTTTAGTATCATTTGGGCCTGGTTCATATTATCAACTTCCTTGTATGAGGGGAAAGATGCAACCACCATTGCTTGTTTATGGTTTTTGTAATGAATGTTGTTGCTGGTTATCAAACAGGTGTCAAACCCAACTCAAAACAGGCTCAGAAATATATTGGATAGGTAGCAAATGGTGTACAATGAAAAAAAAAGTGATACATTGGACTTTGGGAAGTCAGAATAACATATTGGCTTTTATTTAAATTATCTTGAAGGAGGTGGCAGTGATGCTGAATTCACCTTTGTGTGATTGTTTTAATCTGCCTTAAAGCTTTTAAACTGCTTTTAATACTAATGTGTTTTCTCTCTAGGTTTTTTGTGACAGTTTTATACATTTCCTCATAACCTTGTGTTTATTGTACAATGTATTGTCCATATACACTACATAAAATACTACATATATAAAATACTATTTTTAATAAACATCATAGTAATATTTTAGCATTCGCACACAGCCTGTATTTTGGCCTAGTAATAGAAAACATTGGAAATGATGACTGACCCCCAAATCAATTGTTTAGAACTTAAATATGAAAATATTGGCTTGAGAGAGTGATAGCATCAAGAAACTTCTCACTATTAGTTTCCAGTTCAGTTATGTCTTGTGAGAGACTGACTTTTCTAACTCCTACGTTTCTTGAACTGAAGATTACAACATTCAATTTCATGTTTAGATTGTGATTTTTGAATATTAAGAAATGTTTGTTAAGTTGTATTCCAGTGCAATTTTGAAGTTCAGTTGTTGGAGAAGTACTCATTATTATACAGGTAGTCCTCGACTTACGATCACAATTGAGCCCCAAATTTCCATTGCTAAGGGTAACATTTGTTTACTGAATTTTGCCCCATTTTACAACCTTTCTTGACACAGTTGTTAAGTGAATCACTGCGCTTGTTAAGTTAGTAACCCAGTTGTTAAGTGAACCTGGCTTCCCCATTGACTTTACTTGTCACAAGGTTGCAAAAGGGGATCACATGACCCCAGGACACTCATAAATACGAATCAGTTGCCAAGCATCAGAATTTTGATCATGTGATCTTGGGGGTGCTTTAACGGTCATAAGTGTGAGAAATGGTACTTCACTTTTTTTCAGTGCTGTTGTAACTTTGAACATTCCTTAAATGAACTGTTGTAAATCGAGGACTACCTGTAATTTATGAATTTTATTATGCAGATACGTTTTAACCCAAATGTTCTGGTTTTTGATACTTAGTTGGAAAGCGAAATTCAACAAATTTCAGAAGATTATGAAAATCTAATGAAAGCATCATTAAAGCGAGAAGCTTTGGAGAAGACCATGAGAAACAAAAAGGATGGGGAAATGAGGAGGTTGCAGGACTTCAATCGGGATCTCAAAGGTAAGGCAATTTGGAAAGGTCAAATTCTAAATTTGGGTGATGTTGCAAGTCAGAAAGATGTTTGTTGTGTTTGAAATTTCTGATCTCGGATTCTTTACAACCACTCTATACCATTTAACGCAATCCAGCCTAGGATGTACTCAGTGGCATACTGCTACAGCCATTGTCTCAGTAGCCAATGAGACTCAGATTTGGGCATCTGCTGCTGCAAGACATTTCTCTTCTTCTTTAGTGGTAAGATTTTGATTATGAATTGGAGGCAAAGAGTTGACCATCACTGCCCACTGGCACAATGGTTAATGGTAATCAGAATAAAAAGACATGAGCTGAGGGGGACTATATACCTTCATATCTTCAAAATCACTTTTGAACTGAATCATTTAGCTTAGAAGGTTCCAAAAAGTTATCTAGTTATTTTCCAGACTATAAATCTTACTATTAAGAAAAATAAAATAAGAAAACAGAACGTGACAGAATCTTAGAATCTCTGGATTCCAAGCCTCTAATAAACCTTGAAATCCAGAGAAACTTTGTTCTTATTTAAACTTCTAAGAAATAAAGCATTTATTTCTAAAGCAATATTTGTGCCATTTTTAGCAACTGTGCCCTCCAACAGTGTTAAACACAATAGCACCTTTGGCAAGTTACAAATAACTGTCTGTGCCCTTCTAGAAATCCATGAATATTTGAACATTGAAATATGTTCTAATCTTGTTTTTTTTTCCTTTCAATTTGTTATAGAGCGATTAGAGTCAGCAAACAAACAATTGGCCAACCGAGCACAAGAAAACCAAGAAGGAAATCAAGGGACTATGGCAAAACTTGTTGCTCAAAGTAAGCCTCTTGAAAATCTTTTGCTATTTCAACTGTATTTCTACTCCCCATGTGCCCTTATGACAGTATACCACTGCATATCTCTGGTTTTTCATTTGTATACCACTATTCAATAGGACCAGTGTCCTCCTATTCCTTGTACCTTTGCCTCAAAAAAGCTGGAAAGAAGATAAGTCTGTGGTCCCTTTAAGATTGAAGAGGAGGCAGATCCTCCTTTGGAAGCTTTTTGCCATTCCCCTGAGGAGGCTAAGTTATTCTTGGCACTTAAACTAGAGCCATTAATCACAGGAACCATCAGTGTGACCTGGATTCTTTGCATTCCAATGGCTGTTCTGGCTGTTCCAGCACACGAGCTATACTCCCTCTCCTTAAAGTCTAGGTCCAAGATTTTTCTTGCTGCTGTTCTGGATTTTTGAAAAGAGGGATTGTTGTCAAAGGATGAGTATTGGCCTGGCGATGGGGGTGGAAGTTGGCAGGGAATGTACTTACACTCAACTTTTGCCCATCCAGTACAAGAAACCACCTCTCTCCTTCCAGAAAATCAGCCCTGCTTCCTTGCAAAGAGTACCTCTCCTCCTGGCTTTGTAAATACAGCATACAGCAGTGGAAAGCAGTAATCCTTTGCATAATTATTCAGAAAAACCCTGCTTTTCACTTAGAGAGCCATCCCCATTGGTGAGAATTAGAATCTCCACTTAATCATTTAAAGGGTTATGACTCTTCTGTCTGCTTCATTAGAATGGTTCTACCTCTTAATCAAGTCAGCAAATCATGAAAGAGTGGTAGAGTATGGATTGTGTCCTTATCATTTTAGCTTCCACATGTAATTATTGTGGCAGTTTGGCTACCACATTTTGGTCTCTTGAAAATAAGGAAAACATACAAATAATGCCAGAGTCTTTCTGCGTATGGGGGGGAAAGCAGTTTGGTGCTGTCTGCAGAATCATGAATGAAACTGCTAGAGATAATCATGCTTCCCTAACCTTTGGTGTAGGGTAGGGTAAGAGGAAGGAAATGACATAGCTTACTAGATATGTAGGGCATAAATTGAATAGCTCAACAATGGCAGAGAATCTCTGGCTTTCGTATATTACCATATTCCAATACCTGTTATTGTTAGCCAGCATAACCAATGATTTAAGGTGATGCAAATCATAATATCCAATATCATCTGGAGTGGTACAGATTTCTTGTACCTCTTCTATAGCAGCATGGCTTACAACTTCCCATAAATTCTTCATCTTACCTTGTTGGGCCCCAGCCATGATCACATCATGGAAAACAGTGGCATTGAAGCATGAGCTAAGAAATAATAGGAACATTGTGTAAGATAAAAGTACTATGGCACAACGGTGTGTGTTTTTTCCTCTTGAGTCTGGCAGTTTCCTGGGTGTGAGCTCTAACATAACCCTTTTAGTCAATAGTCTAAATACCCTCAATAGTCAACCGATTATTGAAAATGAAGGCAATACCCATTTCTCTTTTAAAAACTTAGGATTTGGGCTTAGCTTGTTACAGTTAAAAATTATATTTAAGGTTACTCTGTTAGAAATATGGTTTTCTGTTGACTACAAAGAGCACATAACTGTGGTTTATGCCAAATCTCCTCTTTGTTTTGTCTTCAGACTATGAATATCAGCAAGAAAGGGAAAAGTTACAGCGGGAAATTACACGTCTACATGGCACAAATGAAGACCAACGTCGGCGGGCTGAACTGTTGGAGCAGGCTCTGAGCAGTGCTCAGGCCCGCACTGCCAAAATGGAAGATGAGCTGCAGAAGAAGCGAGCATATGTGGAGAAAGTAGAACGGTTGCAACAGGCCCTGGGCCAGCTCCAGGCTGCATGTGAAAAGCGCGAGCAACTGGAACTGCGTCTCCGGACCCGCTTAGAGCAGGAACTGAAGATTCTACGGGCTCAGCAGGTAAGAGAAGGACCAAGAAATAATGGCAAAAAAGGATAAAGAATATTCTGCTTACTAAGTTTGGAAGCAGTTTTGAAAGTTTGGGTCAACCACAAACTGATGAATTTTTGTCCTATTTCAGCTCCTTACTAAAGACCCAACAATTTTGCTGTCCATTAACTTAGGAAGAATGTATCTCTAGAACACTCCAGTTAGTGTTACCTCAAGCCCAATAATGGAAGAATGTTTGTGGAACAAATCTAAACAACATTATGGAAGATATACTTCCTCTTCTGTCTTTTTACACAACTAGTCAAATAATATAATGACTAAGAATTTGTAGATGCAAGTAAAGCAGGGCTATTACAGTACTCTACAACTGGAAGTTGAATAATTTGTTTGGCAATGGTTAGCAAATCTGTTTATCAGTTGATTTTTTAAATTAGCATTTATTGAGATTCATAAAATGTTAAGATTTTATAAAAGGAAGTCATGCACACTATAAAGAATAAGTCCTATTTGAGCAGGAAATTAAAGGAAAACAGTGATGGGTGCAAAAATCAAATCTGTATTTTTTTTTAAATATTAAGACACCTTTCAAATATGCAACTTTTTACTAGATTCAGATGATCCAAATGTGAGCCAATGGAGAAAAGGTTGAGTCCCTTCAAACTGTGATAGGAAATAGAGGGTATATGTTGAATCTCCTGGAGAAAAACTCCCTGGAGCAAAGAATATGCTTAATTCTTAATATTTCTTTTAATCTGGAAATACCAAATTACTTCCATTCTAGCTCTATATCCCTATGCCAAGGCGGAGCAAAAAGCTATTTAGAATCTAGCAGATTTGTGTAGTTAATTTTACTTCTGTAAAGAAAAGCTTTGAATTAGGCAGAAGTAATTTGCTGTGTAGAAACACCACTAGATTCTTGTAGGCCAAACAAATAGCTGAATCCAGACTTCCAAATTCTTTATGCCTGATTTTTATTGGTATGCTACAGTAGAGTACAAAGAAGATGCCAGAAACATGTGCCTCATCTTGTTCTGGGCCTATTATGTTAAATGCTGGAATGGACTGCTTTTGCAGAAGCACCAAACACAATATTAAATGAGTCTCTCTCTTTCTTTTGTTTTGCTACTCCAGAGGCAGATGGGAGCCCCAGGTGGAGGAGCCTCTGAGTTGAATGCCCATATACTGTCTGAACAGCTGAGAGAAAGGGAAGAGAAAATCCTGGCCCTGGAGGCTGATATGACCAAATGGGAACAAAAGTACCTGGAGGAGTGTACTATGCGACAGTTTGCTATGGATGCTGCTGCCACAGCTGCTGCACAGCGGGACACCACCATTATCAACCACTCCCCACGCCATTCTCCCAACAGCAGCTTTGACGAAGACCTTTTGCTTGCAAACCACAAACATCAGGAGATGGAAAACAGGTTTGTCTTGTTAGAGGAAATTCTGATAGGGTTACTTCTCTTATTGGCTTAGCCCCAGCAGAACGAAAGATGATTATCCTTTTTAACTCTGCACTATTTTTAAAAAAATGGCTTCCTTACCAGACAACATTCAAAGCATGCCAAAGAGAAAAGATTAACACCAGCTTCTTTTATGAAAATGTAACAAGAGGGTACATGTTACGGGATGCTTAGAAGGAAGGCTTTGTTCAACTGCTAGACTTTAACATTCTGATGGATGCTTCCTGCAAATTGTAATGTGTGCTGGTGGTTTCCTTCCTTATTATTTGTTTTCTTTCCCAGGTTAAAAGAACTTCATGCTCAAATCCTTGAAAAGGATGCTGTCATCAAGGTCCTGCAACAGCGCTCTCGGAAGGACCCCAACAAGGCTCATCAAAGCTCCCTGCGACCTGCAAAATCAGTACCATCAGTGTTTGCAGCTTCTGGCATGCAATGTTGGCCAGGAAACTCTGTCAGTGAAAGTGATTACCAGAGCAACCCAGATAACAAGGGTAGGATTCTATAGTTACATGTACTTAGATTGCATGTTCAATGCTTCTTGTCCTTTGGTTCCATTTAAGCCTTTTAGGCAATGTGGTGGCTTTATATTTACATTATGCACATACTTTTTTTTCCATTTCCATATCCTTATGCCTTTACCAAGTGATTTTTGGCTCACTTCAGATTTTCCAAAACTATGGATGACAAGATCAGGGAAATGAAGCTGTATGAGATAACAAAAATATAACATGCTGTCAGATGAACAGTTAGTGCAAACTATGATTTTCAGATCCAGTATAAAACAGTACAGTGAAGACAAACTGGTTTTAGGAAGGTTCCTTGCAAATGTCACATTCCTAGCCTTCCAGATTGTGATGTGGAAGATCAGGAATGCAAGTTAATTCTCTGAGACCATTGGCTACTAATTAAAAGCATGAATTAGTTATCTTCAATTCTTTGCCTTCTCTTGGTCATTAAGAAGCCCTACTGTGGAATTTCCATCCATGTAGCCTACAGTGAGAGGCTGAATAAATATGTATGTATTATATTAGCAGGACATCTTTTTAATTATTTCCTTGTAGATGTTCGTGTTAGAAAATATAAAAGAATGCAATTTTCCTTTTGGTAATTAAAGGCCATCCATAAATATTACTGATTACTTGATGGCTGGGTTCATACATTATATGGAACCTTAAATGGTTTGTATGGTTGTGGCTTGCATGTTTTATGACAAGATTATCAGTTACTCTATTCAGAAATTAAGCAAACTATAGTTAGAAATATGTGAACCCTCAACAATATTAATTTGATTAAACTGATCTAAATTATTATTTTTTGGTTCTTCAGCACTCAAGGCCTCAGCAGAAGCAACTGTCCCATCAAGTTGCATCCCCTTCCACACCAAACATGGCAGCAAAGATGGAAGTACACAGACTGAAGGTCTTCCCACGAACACTCCATGTGACGAGCCTAAGTTCCATGTTGAAAAAACCAGTGGTGCAGCAAGTTCCCTAGGTAAGGACCGGTTGAGGAGTGAACCCACAGAGCCTGACCTTCTCTTTTAGACTTCCTAGTAGCTATATTCATAGTATACCCAGTGACCTGCCTTCTCTGCCAGAGATGCCTGTCAGGGTTCGCGTAACTAAGAGGTGAACACAGTGCTGTAGCAGGCCAAATACCAGGACTAAGATTCTTCCCATAGTGACTAATCAAGAGTTTCATGCAATGCAGGATAGGCTTATCCTGGAGGAGTAGGTGGGGCTGATGCAGGAAGAGCAAGAGACAGACATTAAATAATAATCTGTATGGATGTTTAAATTCTCTGTATGCCATATTTTTTTCAACAGTAAATTCCAAAAGTCTCTATTTACCCGCTATTTAAAACAGGTGGGAAGTAATATTAGTCAGGTGGAGCTGGCTTTTTCTGTAGCCTCCATGGCCTGCAAAATGCCTGAAGGGTCATGTGAAGGCATCTAGGAAAGAGGCTGAAAGTCTTCAATAGTTTTTTGGGATTATTAGGAGACTAAGAACTATGGTGCAAAAAAAGGTATATTGAGTTTTTTAGGTTTTAAACACTCATTTTGAAACTTGTTTTTGTTAAAAAAAAAATCAAGTAACATTGCCATGAATTCACAATTTTGTCACCTTATTTCAATGGTGTGATTAATTTCAAAATGGAGCTGAGAGACAAAATGAGAGAAATCCAGGTTGGCTCAAGGCAAATGGTACAATCAAAGCAATTGCTGAGAGTGATTACCAGGGCCTGAAACTTAGCTTAAACCAAAGCCATGATCCTAAGAGGAGTTTCTTATATGCATAGAGTTATGTTCAGAATTTATACAAAGAACTAGATTTGATCAGCTTTCTCCAACCTATGCCCCTAATAAATAATATAGTCTTGGAAATTGGTACATGGTCTGCATATTTTATCAGTGATCAAGGGCTAATCAGGCTTCAGTGTCTCCCATATGTCTGCTTTATACATTATGTTAGGCAGAACACTTAACATTTTTTCCTTTTATTTTTTTTACTAAAAACATTTATCTAGCAGCCCATCTTTCAACCAATTCAGATTTTGATTAGTGTAATGTCTGAACTCTAACATTGATTTGCAGGTCGTGAATTGTGGCTTAGGATATATGAATCTGGTATTCATGGTTAAGCAACATAATTTATATGTTTATAAATTTTATAATTTCACCCATTGGGATTGTTACAGTTACAAAATCTACTTTTCAAATCTTGTCTGTAAAACTGATATAAGTTTAACTGACAAGCACAAGGGTTACAAGTGGTTTGTCTAGTACCTAAGCCAAATGTAGCTTGCAGCTTCGTATTTCCTCCAAATGTCTGTAGTAACATAGCCTGTTTTTCTTTGCAGAGATGTTGCCAGCTGCTAAAATTCTTGACCTGTCAGACATGGTGGAGATTCTCATCTAAGGAGCAGGAGCTCCTTCATGGACCAGGCCTAGGTGCTCCTTTCTGGCTTAGTGGATTTCTGCCTTCTCGGGAGACAGTAGCGGACCAAGCACACAAAGCCTGAGGAGCCCTTCACCAATTAAGATGCTCTGTGGAAAGCAGCACTAAAGACTTTACAAGAAGAGCTGGAAGAGATCAGCAACTAGATAGTTGATTTGAGGATGAGTATCTCCAACAGTGGAAGATACCCGAGTTTGAATAGTGCTTCCTAGGAAAATTGTTCTGCAGTACACTGAACAACAACTGGGGCACTAGGAGTTGAGGTTAATGCTTACATCAAGGCAGCTGTTCCACTTTTTCCTCTGCTGCTGGTTTTTCCCAAGAGATGGGAATACAAACTGGGAAGTCAAGTGGGATTTTTATGCTGCCTGGATAAGGCCCTAGAGGTCGTGGCATGTTGAAGTTTGGCACTGGAAGAAGTGATATACATTATGCAAGGCTTCTGGCAGATGCCTGGACCTGAAGCATAAACAGTCATAACCAAGAGTGTCTGGTGCTGATGTGGCTAGAATCAATTTGTCATACTCTTCTCCCTCCAACTCTGTCTACTGTTCAGTTCAGAAGCAGAAGAACCGCTGCAAATATTGGCAAGTCCAAGTGATCATCTGGAAAATAGCACATGACCTATCCTAGATCTTGAGGGAAAGGGTGATCACAAAAATGATGCCGCTGTTTTGTAAATATCTTCTATAAGCCACAGTCCCTCTTTTGGGGCTCTTTCTGTTCTGTTCTAATATTTGCAGTGGATCTGCTTCATATCACAGAACTATTTTCCCCCTTTCTTTTGTTGTCAGATTTCTTCAAAGTTTGCTTTTTTCCCCTTTTTCTTCCATTTCATATCCTGTTTGTCGAGAGTTAAATATCCGCCTTCACAGTCCTTCAGATTCCCTTTCCTTGGAAGCTATTTCCCATGATGCTTTAGACTGGAATTTCCCTACTCTTTGTTTGAGCGGCTGCCAGGAACCAGTTGTTTCTGTTTCTATCTTGCCATGGCCAAATTATCCTCATCTAAGCTGGATACATCTCTGTATGGTGTAGATCAGCACAGCTGTATGGGGGATGAAGGGCTTTGATGGAGAATTCCATCTAGGTCCAAAACAAGATTACCACCGGATCTCTTATTAATAAGAATGGATGTTATTCTATTTGTAAAAAAATGGAAAAGTGAATGAAAGCTTCATTGAGAGAAAAGGCAAAGTATGAATGCAGAAGTCTGGGTTAAATTGGTGTTGTTTTGAAGTGGCTGACAGTGGTAATTTTATAATTAATTAAAGGGCATTTGTGGGAATGATGTGTGTTTGAACATAAGGGTGCACAACAACATTGTGTCCCAAATTTGTGTTTTTCAAAAGAATCTGGAGAAAATATCTGTTAAAGGCACATCCTTTTCTTTTCTTTGGAACCACTCCAAAATCTGCTTTTAGCTTTCTTTGCTCTCTCCTGCCTACTGACAGCTGGCTTCTGACAGTAGCCAACTCTTGAGATGAGTGCATTACTTACTCCAAATCTTTTGTTTGATTTCGCCATCATACACTTTCATCCCCACTTCTGCTTCCTAATTAAACATATGCAGTTGCCGGACAACTGCATTGAAAAAAAGGGAAAAAAATCCCTCCATAAATGTGTAAAAAACAGTGTGTGGCTATTGTGTGTTGTTTACAAAGTGAAAAACAGCAAACAAAAAGTTATGAGAGAGAAGCACAGCTTAATATATTTCATATTAATATTTGGTATTCCTTTTAAAATATTTTTGTGCTGTGAACCTTTTTTTTCCTGCCAGACAGTGAGGGGTTTTTTTGTTGTGTTTTTGGTGCATTTTAAGTTATCTTAAGTATTTAAATGTAAACCTGACTGTTTCTTATGCCGCCCTATACCGAGATTGCTGTAGCATTCCACTTGGTATAACAATATTTTAATAAAAATATTGTTTAATAAAACTGAGGTTATGTTTTTTTACTATGTGATGCACACTTGTGACTGGAGGATGCAAGGATGCTAAAGCACCAAAAACAATTGAGGTGGGTCTGTCTTGAAACTACCCACGTTGAGACATTTGTACATACAGATTTAATAAATTGTTGTGATTATTGCCTGCAAAGTGCAACCCTTTCCCATCTGATATTTCCTCTTGAGGCTCTTGCCTACTGGCAAGCTAATACGGGCAGTCTTCACTTAACAATCGGTCACATAACTACCATTCAAATTTGCAGTGTTTACGATCCATCCTCATAAGTAGTACAAGTAAGTTACGACTGCTGCATAGAAATGCCAGGGTTCCAAGTAACACACACATAGCACTCAAAACTCCGAGGCAGGTAGATTCCTCAAAGAATAGATTTATTGGACATGTCATATTGGCACAACCTGGTGAAAACCGACTCTAAATGTTCCTGCGGTTTTCACCTAATTAAAAGTAAAAGTTCTTTCACTTTCTCCCAACAATCAGTCACATGGTCCAATCAGGACACAGCCCAGTTGCTAGATGACTCCAGTCCCCTTCTTCTGGACACCTGGTGGGAATGTCCTTGGTTCCCAAGAAAAAGTATTTTATTTTGGCTTTCACACCCCAGCTATCTCTATGTCCCCCTCTCTTTCCCACAGCTCCAGTTGTGGCAGCACTGAAGCCCCAAAGTGGCCACAGCCAGGTCAGCTTCAGGGTTGACAACAAACACTTTCCGTGGTCAAAATGATTTCATTTCAGGCACCTGGCAACTAGCTCACTGATTGTAGTGTCCCCGGTCACAACCACAATTCGCAACTTTTTGGCTTTTTTTTTCCCCAGCAGAAACCTCCCATTGGATATCCTGGATTTGACCACATGGTTTGCTTAACCACCATGATAGCCTAGCGACCATTGTAAAAACAGTCATAAAATCAGATTTATGTTACATGTGTCCCATTTAGCAACTTCAACAACTTACAAAGTTCTGGGCTCAATTGTTATATAAGTCAAGGACTATCTGCAACTATGTCCAAGTACATTTGTATATTTGTACCTTGTATAGCAAGACTACTTTATAGTCTTCAAAGCTTCATCCACAGCTTCCATTAGAACCTACGTGTTCTGTGGGAGGAGGGAGATATTTTCCCATTTACTTAGAAACAGAAACTCTACAGTAGATAGCTGTTCTTGCTTCCTGAATAATTTTAGTTAAATGAGATTAAAATAAGAGACTATTTTTTACATCACATTGGCAAACCTTTAAAAATGAAGATGGGTGATTTTTATGCAAACTCCAGGAGTTAAGAGGTTTGGTATTCTGTACATCTCATCCTTGATATTAACAGACAATGCAAGTTGCACATCTGCACACTTTGTCCCAAGGGTGCTTTTTCAGGAGGCAACTGGACTTTCTTGTTTTTTCTTTGAAGATGTTTCGCTTCTCATCCAAGAAGCTTCTTCAGCTCTAACAGGATAGTGGGGAAAGGAAGGATTTATATTCCTTTCAGACAGCTGGTCATTTGCATCCTTTTAGATCTGCATACTTTGTATTTAAAATTCCTACTGCATCATTGGAAAATAAACCAAAATACTAGAGAGAGTCCTAGTGGTGGCATTAGCTTGAATTCTGGGTGGCCTTATGCAGACTCGGCATAACTATTTGATACTCTTATGGGGGTGTCAAACTGGCGGCCCACAGGCCAGATGCATCATGCGCAGGCCACGCCCAGCCTGACTCCGCAAAGGCAAAAAAGTCACAATACACAATGTGACACAATCACACCCATGATCTAGAATTTCACATGAGTTTCACATCCATGCTCTAGAATTTCAGTCGGCCCAATGTCACTAATACCATTACAGACATCCAAAAGCTATGTGAAAATTTTAAAACGATAGTTCTGGATTACTTCTTGTTGCCGCTGCTTACACACATTATGGGAATCTTGCCATGGTAGGGATGTGAGCCATGCATACATTTGACAAAGGTCCCTTTACTCCAAGTCTTAATGTAATCATGAGTCCTGAGCAATCTTGAGTTCATTTTAGAAAATGTAATGAGAATAATTAATTCAAATGCCAGAAATATAAATTTTACTTACATCTGAGACAGAAAAATCACCTTTTCATTTCAAAGATCAGTGAAACATTATGATCATATCTGTTATACAATTTCAGTTTAGTAGAAGTTTTCAAAACAGCACTAGAAAAATACCTGTTATTCATTAGCACAGATTGTCCTGCCTAAAAATACATTGGTGCTCCATGAACCCTTTTGAATGTTCAATATTTCTGCCTAAATAGGACTTAGCAGGTGGTACGTATTTTATATCATTTTCCTCAATAAGTGAACAAGTATGTTTTTTACTCATTAATTTAATAAGGCTCTATTATATGGTTTCAGACTTTGTCTGGATCATGCTTTAGATCATATTTATACAGAAATATTGAAAATTTAAATGGGTTCACAAACCTTTAAGAACCACTGTAAATGAGCAGCTAGACAAGATAATCAGTATGGTACAAGTTTTAATTGGGTAACAGAAAAATTTAAAAGGGGGAGTAGACAATATTGGGGATGCAGCACCCCAAATTCTTTGTCTTCCAGATATGTTGAACATCACTTATCATTATCAGCCTACATTGGGACAGATTGATATCCAAAATGTGTATTTCCTTCATAACCCTTACTTATGCTGCGATCATCCTGTGCCATTTGATGTGTGATGATGTATATAGCCTTGCCTTGTTCCAGGAAAGGTTTTTAATAAGGCATCTCAAAGAATGTGTGTTTGGAAGAACACCCATTCATTTTTTTTAGGTTAAAAAGAAAAGGTAAATTATAAACGTATGCACATTAATGGATTACTGCAAACAAAACAAAATGCAGTTTTAATTCTCTCCAGCAGAGTGAAAAACAATAGAACTCCTTTATACAGGGTCAGGTTCCAAGTAATGCGACCATTATAAATGCATTAATTAAAGGATTAATTTGCTATAGTATCTTGCGATACTGGAGAAAGTATAGAAAAGCTCACTGATGACAACTCTATTAACAGCTATAATGGATGACATCAGATCACAACTTTTTACTTTTTCATAATAATATGAACAAGCCATTTCTATAAAGATCTATCAATCTACCCTGTAAAACCCAAAATCAAAGTTTCATTCTTTTCTACTTCAAGCACAAAGTTCAGAAGTGGTCTCTTTGTGGAAACAAAGGTACTTATATTCTTTGCTTTAATCAAAGTAGTCAATTTTGCCATTTCAGCCAACTCCATCAACTTCTGCAACCATTTGTTCATAAGAGGAATTGAAGTGTACTTCCATTTTTGTGCATACAAAAATTTTCTGATGTTAATGCCTTATTTTACTGCAACAGAGAGTCAAAAGTCAATGCTTCTTTTTTTTTCTTATCCTCCTTCATTTCTCTTCCCCCTCTTTCTCCTCACTGTTTTCCTAATTATTTTTGTATTTTGTATCTTATAATATTTTATAACACAATAAAAATGTTAAAGCATAAAAAATGTGTTGGTTGAAAAAAAACAACACCTCAGCTATAATAGATGAAATACTGCAGGGGAACATATCCAGCAGTAAAATGAGTTCTGGAATCAAAATTAAGCAAAAGGGTGGGCTGCTTGGATTGTCTTGAGATATTTAAGGGTAATTGTAACCTGGGCTTGAGAATGTTTTTCATCTGATCCAACAGGATGACTCTTCCTCTTCCTCTTGCTCCTTTTTCTTCTTATGTCCTAAATGAGAAAATAAGGATGGCTGTAATTATTAAATACTCCACTACTAGAGAAATTATTAGAGAAAGAGCTGTCTCAACTTTTATTAAAGCAGATGAAAATTGTGCCAAAAGGATAGGGATTTCTATTGACAGAAAATATAGATTTGATTTGGGACTCATTGTAAAAAAAGTCTGAATGAATAAAAGGACTCTGCCCTTGAACAGTATATGTGGGGAACATACAACCTTTAAATTCTTTTAATTGTTTCACTTTTATTCATTTGTACAGAAAATATGTAAAATAATGTAATCATGTCCCAAAGCGGGGTATATATTACATGTTAGTATTAGTATTTGAAAATTGGATGAAGATAGTATAACCGTTGTTTATTATTATAATAAGATTAAAATTATTTTAAGCTGCGATTTCAAATTTCTGGCAGAAAAAAATATATTGTAGTTCCTCCACTCACTCCAAACTCCAAAAAATCTTGGGAGCAAAGAAACACTGGTTAACATACTATATGGTATTAGTCAGCATGAGAGTTTGCATACTGTATGAGTGATACCTTTCCGTAGTATGCTTTTACATCACTTCCTTTTTAAACATTCACAATGTTACTCCATGTCTGTGCATGTTTCAGGAATGAGGTGGGGTGGGAAGATATTTGAAGAAAAGAAGCATGCTGGTTAGAGATACCAGGAGCAAGGCTGATGAAACAGTACTTCCAATCATTTGGGTTAAAATATATTAAAGTCCCTGTTAAATGAGGTCACTCCTTTAAAAAAATCTTTTCATGTATTGTATCTTACTGACATTTCCTGAGTTCATCACTGATAGAAATGTAAAATCTATCTGATTTATTTACACAACAGCACCATTCATAGATCACTTAAAGAGAGACACCTATTAGACTCAAATGTGCACTATGGAATCACATGTGAAAATTTTTAAAATGTTTATTCTCATTTATATTTCAAAGTATGAAAAATACTTTGACATCTTCTGGAAATTGTACTTATGAGTATTAGAAGAATAAAGAATAAATTACTGAGAGAAAAAAGAATACATAACACTAACCTATTGGATTATTGTCACACAAGCCACTCTTCTGTTGTTTTATGACAATTGCATCTTGTGGCTTTAATCTGGAACCAAACAAATTACATTCAGTTTTTAAAAACCTTGCATTAGACCCCTTCTGTTACTGCTTAGAACAGTTATAATCCAAAATATAAAGGATGTCAAACTGGGAAGAAAACTATAACTGAATTAACCACAGTTCTTATTTCAGATGTCATCATAACCTATTGCTTCAGTTTCCACTATACTATAATAGAGAAAGGGACAGTAGATTTGTGATTGGGAACTATGGCTTTAATCTTCAAAGAGAACAACTTTTTCAGAGCTGACACTTGATCTTTGATTGCATGCTAAGGGGATTGCACCAAAAATAATGAGTGGACCCCAAACAAACTTAGATTCAAATTCATTTACATTGGAACAGAATAAAATAATCAATATACATCATTACATTATTATCCTCTAATCCTTTATTTAATCATTTTACCCTTCTTTCCATTAAGTTACAATTCAGTAACAACTTTTGGAGGTATCATAGAGTTATATTTCAGGGATCTAATGAAACATAGCTTCTGATTTAGTGCTCTGCCAAAACTAAACAAATTATTAAGATGAAACAGTTCAATTTTTTTACATTAGTTTGATGTAATGATTAAGGCACCAGGCTGGAAACTGGGAGTTCTGGTTCCATCTTAGGACCAATCACTTTCTTGCAGCTCTAGGAAACTGTCAATAGTAGTCTCCAGGAGTCAATAATGACTCAAATCCAATAAACACACACACACACACACACACACACACACACACAAAGTCCAATTTTAAAAAAGTAGAAAAGAAAATTAAATAACAATGTGCTTCTGATTAGAGGGCATTTAATGTATCATTTAATGCAATGCAGACCAGAATAAGAGATCATTGTAATGCAAGAATGACTAAAGAATGTTCAAAGTTAAAATAGTCAAGAAAACGTTGAAAGGCATTAGCATCTCCTAGCTAGAGTGGCCTTTTCCTGAATGTTTTTACAGCCAGTGGATGTATCCTGTTTCCCTGCAGAGACTGTAATAAGATGGAGAACTTCACAATCTAATGGCATTCACACGTGCTCAGTGCACTTCCATTAAGTCTACAAATTTAGGCTAATGCAAGAGCATCTGGACAGCTTCAGGCTGGGAAAAGCTGTTAGATGTTCAAAAGGTATCACGGCCTGCCTTACAGCCTTACCCCATAGCCTTACCCCAAATTCTACTTTCCCAGTATTATTTTTCAGCAATCAATTCCTATAGCTATTGCTTATAGCTATAAACTATAAGCTATAGCTATAAGCTATAGCCTATAGCTATCCCTTTCTCAGACCTGTGTGTTGCTTTGGGATTTTGCTTCCTTAGGCCTTTTTTTAAGTAAAAAGAAATCTGGAGACTTCATGTTTCACATAAACATTTTCTCTTTATTTCTCAGTATCCATTCCCTTATTTGACTCTGGGAAGCATCAGATTATTTCTCTTGTTCCCTGTATGGATGGATCCTTTGCCTTGCTGGTTAAGGATTAAATATAAAGCGGTTTAGTGTGTAATGGGAAAACCAAATATGGCACTGTCATAAAAAGGACAACAGGTGCACAAGGCTGGAATGTTGTAAGATGTATGGGAACTTTCTGTGATTGTGCTAGGAAAAAAAGATGAAATAAATTAGATAACCATTGACAAAAATCTATGTGGCTAATAAGAGTCAGCATCAACTTGAGTAGCATACTATTAAACAATCAGATTAAGGTTACACTACTGGAATGAATGTTCCTCCCATCTCCTAATCATCTCATTGGGCAAGAGTCTTAATGACTCTATGGACAATCCAGCATACCACAGGATTTTTCCCACCAGCTTATCTGTGCATTTTCTAAGTATTGAATCCTGGGATTATGTTCATCACTGTCAATGTATTGACTCACTGTAAGCTTTTATGAACAATCTTATATGATGGCATAGATAGACTTTACAGGTAATAGAGGAGAACCACTTTCTTTTCCACCACCTTATCCTCAGCTAGTCATTATTTTTGATATCATAGATAAAATAATAATGTAACAGGTTCACCTAATCCTATTTGTCAGTCTTGTCATAGGTTCTGTCTTGTAGTTTTACACAATAATCTATTCATTCTCAATAACAGCTGCAATGCTAAATGTTTGTTCTAAAAAAACAAAAGCTACAGAGGAGCAAGTAATCCTTTGAAGCAATCAGCATATCTGAATAGTAGGTTAGAAAACCATTAATGCTACATTTGCTGAAATATGATTTCATTATCTTTTTATTATTATGGCAGATTGCTTTGGAACATGAAATACTGAACAGACAAAGTGGATTTTTTAAATTTTGCACTTCTCCATAATATGCATAACCATGGTTGATTGACTATATCACAATTACTCCACAAAAACTGTTAAGCCAAAAAGACACAGTCCAGATTGCAACTGAGCACAATATATGAGTCAAAATTATCAAAACATGAAACAAGCACGACCAATATTTGAAAATGTAATTTCATATGCATTTATATTTGATATGATTTACATTCTATTTTCTTTTCTCTTCTGATTAATACTTAATCATTCATAATACTTAATAATTTTAATGAATAAACAAACCTACAAGATGAAAACTAAAAACACAGAATAAAAAAAAGGAAATTGACAAACTTAAGGCTATACATGATGATGATGATGATGATGATGATGATGATGATGATGATGATGATGATGATGATGATGATGATGATGATGGTGATGGTGATGGTGATGATGATAATGATATCCATGCAGACATGTGTGATGCTTGGTGATTCTATGGGTCTCTCCACATCTTCCAATCTTGCACTATTTCTTTGAGTTTTTCTATGCTCTGACTAGTGTCTGCTTTAAGAATATACATACATGTCTCCATATATCTTTATATTCATACTCACAGAAGGATATATCTAGGGTACAGATGTGATCTGGAAGAAATGTACAACTATTTAAAACATCCGTATTCAGTATTTTTTAAATAAAGCTTACAATTTTAAAAAGATCTATTGGGAAAAATAATATAACTGGAATTAATATAAGTTGTTAATTTAGGGAACCAAGAATTAATGACTAGTTGACAATACAGCTATTTTTAACTGTTGCTTTGCGAGGAAGGCTTTTTTGGTCAAAACAATATCCTATAATTTTAAATAACACTGATCAAAGAAAGATTTACTTGGATTTCTATGGTTTAGAAGAACAAACCTAGCAAGAAATACAATTAAATACAAATCCAGCAGGCTGCCTTTAATTCTGCTGTAAACAATCATGCTCTGCCTATTACTCTCTATACCTCCTAAAATATAATTAAGGGAAAAATATAATGTAAAGAGAAATGTTTTAAAAAAAGGTTGTGTATGTATGTTAACATAGCAGCAGTTGTCACGAACACTATGACCCTGATAGGAACCACCGTCTGAATTCTGCCTGGGTTTGATCTTCCTTTGTCTGATTGCTACATCCACTTTAGCCAATCAGCCAATCAGAGCACAGGTTGCTTTTTCGAGTTGTGTCGAGAAGGCCTAGGTTCTACCTGGGTGCTTTAGAGCAAATATAGTGAATCTGACAAGGGAAGGATTTGTGTGCACATGGCAACTCTAAAAGAGGGTGAGGCAGATTCCACCAAGTTGGCAGACATGGGAATCGCTGGTGCCCTGAGCAAATCATACATACTTCACAGTCACATTCCATTGCTGGGAAGGGTATGCTTCCAAAATGTCCTGTCAAGGTCCATTAACATTTTCTGCTTTGCCACAGCAGCTTGTTTCCTGTAGCCACTGACCTTGGTGGTTAATCTATAACTATTAACAACGTGTTTTGCCCCAGTGTGTGATTAACCTGAAGAATTTGAGTAAGAAGCCAACACAACAAGGTTATTACAGAGAGGAAAGCAATGCTTAAATAACCCTTCTGTGCTTTTCTCTTCTGACATAAACAGATATCTGAACCATAGCCTTATTTGTAGTAATAAAAATAGTGGATAAACTATTTTAAGACCTGAGCAAAGCAGAGTTGATATATATTTTCTTTTTCCCAAGTGAACACAGGTTGATCCCCCCAAACCCCAACAATAATCAGATTCCTCCAAGCAAATGAGCACCATAAATAATTACAAGCAAAACATTTACTGATGGAGGAGGTCAGATTATTCAGCCTTTTCTAACCTGGTACATTCCAGGTATGTAGATCACAGATCACAAATACCACCATGCACAGTCTGTTCACTCCAGTGTGATGTGATCTGTAGTTCAGCAAGCTGAGATTTCCACAAGTGCATAACTGAGGGTTTCTTTTAATAGCATTTTTGTTTACTTGCCCTAAATTGACAAATGGGTTCAATATTCACATTTATACCAACTCCCACAAGACACTTTCAAATCAGTCCCTGAGGATCTCTTGGGACTGTGCCTTCCATATTGCTTCAAACTGCAATTTCCCATTTACGGGAAATGAACTAAGGTATTTCTTTAAAAATTTCTAGCAAATGGAGTGTTCTTAAACAGAAGCAGAGTGGTCTTTCATCATCTCTAAAGAGAAGACCCAGACTAATTTCCCAGCATTTCTTCCACTATATCTTAACACTATACCCATTCAGAAAAGAAAACAATAATGAAAACCTTCTTTCCCTGTCCCATCTTCTGCTATAAGTGCACATACAAATTTATGTTTTCATGTGGTACACAGAGATATTAAGATAATGGTTAACAAAGCACAGTGTCTATTTTCTTATAACATGTAAAGCCAAACTATATCTATACTCATATCAAACATACTAAGGTTTAATGCAGTGGTCTGATTTGGTCCTAGTTTAGTCACTATTTGTAAACCATAAATTAAAGATTAAGGTGTTCTTCAAACAGTCTTAGTATGATTTGTTTTGATTAAATTTTGTCTGATCCCTGCCATTGCAGTTTATAAATTACAATTTATAGCCTAGGATGTTATATAAACCTAAAGAACTGAGTCAGACTTGATAAAGTTATGGAGTTGGAAATGGACATTTAATCCAACTCCTATTCAGTGCAAGAATCCAAATTAAAGTATCCATAGCAAATAGTTGCCCAAGCTCTGTTTGAACATATCAACATAATATAACAAAAGGAAGCTCATCATCATCTTTGATGCATCATTTTACTGCTGAGCCAATCCTAAATCTGGACAGTTTTTGTTAACATTCAACTGGAATCTGTAACTAAGACTTCTCTACGCTTCCATGTGGGATGGTACCTAAGTACACCTGACTTCCATGTGACTCCCCTTTAAATACTTCGAAAGTGTCATCATATTCTCTTTTCAGTTACCTTTTACCAAGGTTAGATATAAATAACACATTAATTGAAAATATTGGTGATTCCCCAACTGACTGCAGCAGCACCACAGCAAATGCCTTACTCCTGCTTGATAAAGACTGTTGATGAGGACTCTTTGAATTGATGTTCAAGTCGACTATGGATCCATTTAAGGGACATTAGGAATCTGCAGCAGATGTGAAAGCAAATGAGATAGAGAAAGCACACAGATCTCATTTCTGGAATCCTTCCAACCTCTTAATAGCAGTTCCATTCTAAGGCATGAGAGCAGAAAAGAGACAGACTTAAGAATAAAATATTCACCAGCGGTCCAAGCACCTGGCCAACTTCCCCTCCTCAAAACATTGAGGATTTTTTCCCCTCTACATGCCAGGATTCTGCCCATTTTATGCCTGATCTTTCTTTGTTGGCTTCTTTTCCTCCCATCAAGTTTGGTCTTGTTTTGTTCTGTTTACTGAACTATCCTGCTTGCAGACAACCCAAGTCCCAAACCCTTTAGAGAATTTATTTCAGACATTCGACTGAGTTGGACATATGAAAAGTGCTCTGGAATTCATGGGAGTCTTTATGTAGCACTTATAGGCACTACATACTTGTTAAAGCAGGTGTGTATCATTTTCAGGTAAATATCCAGCATAATCCAGGGAAAATGTATTTGGTGGAAGAAGTTGCCGACTGATGTTATAAATATAACTGTAGGCACTTTGAAATATTTTCCTCCCTTTAACTACAAAATATAACTCGGAGAAATATGCCGTCCAGCCCATAAGATTATAGTTTGCTATAATCAGAATGCCATATTTTGTTGAAATCAAGATTTTTAGACTTGCATGCTACCATAATATAATTAACTGATTGAAGCTTACAATATAATAAGAACACAGTACCAGAAAATAAAAATAAAGTACTGTATATTAAAAATGTCAGCTAATTAACAAATTAAATCCACTCCTCAAAGATCTTCCTAAAGACTACAGTTTTGACTACCTTCTGCAAGGCTACTACCAAGCAGGACACATTAGCTACTGAAGGGATGCTGTTCCAGACTAGAGGAGTCCTGCTGAAAAAACAATGTTTTCTAGTACCTGTTACTTCACTTCATGAGCATGGCATATATTATGATTCTGTAGTCCCATAATCTCTTGCGGGAATTGTCCATTCAAAAATGAAATTAAATCAATCTTAGAGGAATTATTCTCGACGAACCTATGGCTGATTTGTATTGATTATTCCATTAGTTTCAAAGTGATCAATAGTTTGTCACTTTATAATCTTCTCTAGAATCTTTCCAAGTGTCAATGTCCAACTGGATTATCTATAGATTTCTGAATTATTCCTTTTTTTGTGAATTTCACTTCCTTGAGTTCAGCTGTTCTGCAGGTTATAAAGGCTGGGCCAGACCATGAGCAAATTCCTGGACCAGCATATTTGAACTCATTCAAAGTTTCTAGATCAGTGTTTCTCAATCTCAGCAGCTTTAAGGTGTGTGGACCTCAACTCCCCAAAATACTGCAATAGATATTCCATCATAATATTTCTGTATCCTTCCTCAGGTAGCAAATTATGCTAACTGTGAGTTTTATTGCAGAGAAAGCTATGGGTTAAATATGTATTTGAAACACAGGAGGTAAAAATGAAATGATGGTTTTAAGTCCACCCTGAAGAAAGTATCTTGGAGGCTAATACTTTGCTTAACTCATTAGCACGTAGGCTATACATTATGGAACCTAGTGGGAACTTATGTCCAGGAGAAAAAGTTAATTTTCGAGCATATGCAGAATACTGCTTTCAGAAAAAAGTGTCACTGTATAAGTCAATTGTATCTTCTTCTACTCTTCAATCCCATCTGAAATTGGTGTGTGTGTTTGTGTGTGTGTGTGTGTGTGTGCTTTGAGTCAGTGTAGACTCCTGGTGACTGCCTGGATTAGTCCTTACAATTTTCTTGGCAAAATTTCAGAAATAGTTTGCCACGGCTTGTTTCCTAGGGCTGACAATAACTGATTGGCCCAAGGTCACCCCATTAGCTTCATACCCCAGGAGGGACTAGACTCACAATCTCCTGGGTTCTAGCCTCATACCTAAACCACAACATCAAGCTGGGTTTGTCCTTCTCAATAAATAAGATTTTTTTTAAAAAAAATTTTTTTACAAACATATCATTGTGTGAACAGTGTGGTACCTGAGTATCATACCTTTCAGTACAAATAAATTAATATTGATCATATTTGTATCATTTAACAAAATTATGTAATTCTGGTAATAATACACATCTTTATAATGAATTATAATCTTTCATTGTTTAGTTATTCAGTGTTTCAATATGTTATTTTTATA
>JANHFL010003025.1:128439-144276 GCA_032468155.1 Oxyrhabdium leporinum
AGGAAGGAAGGAAGGAAGGAAGGAAGGAAGGAAGGAAGGAAGGAAGGAAGGAAGGAAGGAAGGAAGGAAATTTCCCAGGTACTTAAATATTGGTCTGTGGCAGAGGTCACGTTGCACTTCCATTTAGTTCTACAGCCTAAATATAAATGATAGTTGGACCAGTTGCTGTTATCTTTAACACTATTGCTACTTATGCATTTCTACTCTACATTTGACAGATGTACTTACTGAATTAAAAAGACATCCAATGGGTAATGGAAATCGCAAGGAAATTCCAAAAAGACATCCTTTTTGTTTTATTCATTAATCAAAGGCTTTTAACTGAAGTGATCACAATAAATTGTGAAATGCCCTCAAAAAAATGGATGTTTGAGGCCGCTTCATTTGTCTAGTGAAGTTTGTAGGATTATCAAGAAACAAAAATTAGATCAGAATATGGCGCAACTAAGCAGTTCAAAACTGAGAAAGGAATGCACCAAGATTGCTTATTGTCACTTTATTTAATTTATATGTAGAATATAACATCAGAAATGTTAGACTAGAAGAAATAGAAATTGGAATTATATGTTGTGAGAAACACCAACAATGTTATATATGCACATGACACGTCATACTTTGATGACTGGAAATTAGGAAGACTTAAAGAATCTCTGGTTGAAAGTGAAAAAGAAACAAAATGTAATCTGCTACCGGTAGTGCAATTTTAAAAACCATAAAATTATGTTAGCAGACAATACCAGCTCAATTCAAATAGGCAGTGAAGTTTAGGAAGAAACTTATCTTCCTAAGATGAAAAATTGACAGGGATATTGATAGTATAGCTATGAAATAAAGAGACACCTATCACTTGGGAGAGGCAATGATAAATCTAGGCAAAAAATTGAAGGGCAGAGACATCACACTGACAACAAAAGTGTGTATTTTCAAGGCTATGGTCTTCCTGGGGTGTAACAAGTAGCTGTGAAAAGTGGAGCGTCAAAAAGGCTACACAAAGAAATATGGAAGCCTTGGAATTGTGGTACTGAAAAAAAGTTGTTGAAAATACCTTGAACCTCTATAAGAAAACTTTTGATACTAAAGCTAATTAAATGGTTCCAACTATTCATTGGCACCATTAATAATGAAGCTAAAGCTTAGATAGTCCAAACACATAATGTGAGGACAAGAAACATTGATGAAGGCCCTGGTATAGGGACAAAAACCCCAAAGATTAATTGAAAAAGAGTTCAACAAAAGACAAGGTGGCTTGACTCTCTGAAGATAAGGAAGTCCAAGTCAAATTAACCCCATTGGGTCATGAAGAAGTGGAAGTGATTGAATAACTCTATTTCAGAGTCTATAGGAAATGACAGTCCTTGTTCACAGTCTAAGACAGGGCTGTCAAATTCACAGCCCGCAGGCTGGATGCATCACACGCTGGCCATGCCCACGCCCAGTTTAGCGAAGGGAAAAAAAGTCCCGATACATCACATGATGCTCCCATGACGACATGAGTTTGACACCCCAGTCTAAGAGATAGGATACAATAGTATTTAAAGTTCCATGATATTACTATGTTCATCCTTCACTCCCTTAGAAATATTTTCATACTGCTTCATTGTCTCATTGTTCCTGACTCAATATTCTCTACGAGATAACAAGTGGTCCCTTAAACTGACCAGTTGGGAAGCACTAAAACTTGCAACTAGCCAATCCTCTTTACTGTCATTGTTATATTATTCTACTTATTGGACAGTAAGAGAAAAAGTATCTATTGTGAGAGAAACCTACTCCTTTGCTCAATTTGAAAGAAACAACGAACTCATCATCATGGGGCCCTGACTACACAGGTAAGAGAAAGTTGATAGGGCAGCATAAAGTAAGCTTTTTTCAATAGGATAAGCCTGTCTGTTCTCACTGTTGCAGCATTAATGTTGCATAATTATCTGCAACAAGTTACTTGGCACAGGTGCACAAGAACTGCTGAGGAATTCTAATGACTTGATAAATAGTACATTTCAGAACACAAAAATCAGATCATGGAGGGGACTTGAAAGGAAATGGATGTCCAGTTGTTCCTTAAAAGCAGAAAGATTCAAAGGCAGAGTGGGAGAGACTAATCCTCATACTGTTGCTATGATGTGATGGCACAACTAAATAAATTGAATTGGACCATTGGGGGCATGTTTTTTAATATGAGTATTCATGAACCTATGAAATATGTTTCATGTTTTCTGCAACCCAGGGTAATTGTGAGTGTTGGAGCAAATAAAAAGTTCTAGACAACATATAAGTTCTAGGCAAACAAAAAGTTTCATTGGTAGGAAAGTACATAAGGGTGCCTATTGAATTGCTAGAAAAAGAAAAACAATCCAAAGAAGAGGGACTTTAACAGAGGGACTTTTGTTTCTTGGAAAATTGTATGATGTTTAATGTATACCATTGTAACATCTAGTCACTTAGGTGTTCCAAAGAGGAGGATTGAGAAGTTCCTATACCACCAATTGTACAATCTAAGAAAAGAAAAAAAAAGTCAGTATGTATTACAACAGGGGTCCCCAACCCCCTGGTGGTGGCCCACTACTGGGCCGTGAGCCATTTGGAACCAGACTGTGGAAGCCAGCCACTCACACGGAACCATCCCCCCCACCCCCGCCCTGGCCAGTCCACAAAGCAGGAAAGCTTGGGGAAATCTGACTTAGAAGAAGAAGAATGGCCATGCCATTGGTCCAATTGTATGCACTGTGGCTTATTTTCAGTAGAGACACTGCACCAGCAGCACAAACTAAGTAAGACATACTAGCTTGTAGAGATCAAGAGATATTTTGAATAGTGGTATCTGAAAAGAGACAATAAAACCATAGATTTGCATGGAAGACATTAATCCCTAGCATCTTCTATTCACCTTTTTCTTTCTTAAAAATAAGGTAGAATATACTACAAAATACTTTTTCTGAGATGCCAAAAGGAAAAGAAATCTATTGCTAGTCAGGACAGTGAAACATCCTTGGTAAAAGATGCAATAGAGTGAGAGTTGGTTTCTATATTTTAAAGAGTTATACAACACCTCCTAACAAAAGCAATGCAAAGGGATCTGCAGGAATTTCTTCTGTTCTTGTGGCATATGAAAAGTATTGAGACCCCCCCCCCCCAGTGTTAATTATATACCATTTGCCCCTTTCTCTGTGTCCATTTTAAACTGATTTTTGAATTCTTTGCCAGGATCAGAAGCATACACACAATAACCAGTTAAAGCCTTCCATATCAGAGCCTTTAAAACTAGTAAGCCCAAGTATAGTGAAATTACAAGCCTTGTAATATAGCTTTTGACTAAAATTTATCTTCATGGATTTGGTAATTTTAAGACCCATTTGAGTGTAGGGGAAACTAGCAAGAAAAAACTGTCAGCAAAGGCAGCAATTACATTACAAAAATGTTGTCATTGTAGTTTTTTTTGGTACAAGGTAAAATCCATCCTGCTTTTTCAGGATTTTAGTAAGATATTTTTGTTCTCCCTTGTGCTTAGGTTAGCAGTCTGTTATACTGACTTTTGGTTTGCCTCTGAAACTTTGTAAAAAAAATGATATTAACATGTACACCATTTTTTAAAATAAATCCATCTATGTACAGTATATGCTTCTGACTCATACAAAATAAAATTGCAGTTTGTGCAATCTCACATGAACTAACTTGCTTTTTAGGAATCACTCTTTTGCTGTGTCCCACGTGGTAAACATGAACTATTATCTTTCTCTTCTTTCATTGCTCCATTTTTCTGTGAGCAAAAATAGAAGAGTCTGCAGTGCTTCCTTCCGTCTAGGCCGGAGAGTTCAATTCGGATTTATTGAATCAGTCTAGCATATGATTAAAAACAAGAAGATTCACAAAGTACTTTCCTGCTGTCTAAGAGACAAAAGGCACATCTACAAATACCCCCCTCCTTTTTTTGGTGGGGGGGACATAAGTTCTCTAGAGCCAGAGAGCAGTTAGTCTCTGCCCAAAGAAAAATGTCTCTGGAAAAGCATTTTTCTTTTGTGGATTAACATAACTGTGCTCCTACTGGAATCCTATCATAGTGTCATCTGATTGATTTCAAAATAAATTCTTTTCCAGCTATACTATACTGGTTGGTAATGGCAGAAGTGCTAATTCAACACTTCTGGAAAGCACTCGGCCCCAACTAATGGCTCTAAATCCAATGGAATAGCATAGGGTAGAGTGCAGCTGCATCGCTAAATACTGACGCTGCAAAGAACAACCACTTAATTTTATAAGAGGGGAATCATTATTTATATAAATAATATATAAAATATAAAATATATTATAGCTCTAGATGATGCAGAGGCATTATCCCTCTCTTTTGCTAATCAGTCAACTCTGAGAAGGAAGAATCACTCATTTCTCAGCAAATGTGAATTTCACTACTACAGATATTACAGTCTTCTCACTCTGTACTTTGTAACCATTACATAACAAGAAGAATTTCCAGGGGTATAACAGGCAGAGTCCATAAATTCTATATCGAAGGACATAACATATTACAATTGAAAGAATCTAAGATCTAACTTTAAATGTACATTTATACCAGGAAGTATGGTGGCAGAATGTCCACAATGTTTTCAAAATAAAAAATTCTAGTTGAAGATTTTGGTGGATGATGTTGAAAATCTACAAAGCAACCTCTTGCAAAGTGCCATTGTTTACATGCTCATTCTGTAATTCATCTTAGCATTTTCGCATGACATACTAAGCCATCTAAGATACTATTTATGAGTAAACTATCCAGAGTGTACCATATCACATGGAAGGTAGCTGCCAGCCAGAGTTTGGTCCCCAGTTTGTGTACCTGTATGCGTCCATATACACGTATATGCATGGTTATCATCCTTTTGGATACTGACAATAGAGATGGAAGTACTGGAGCAATTGGAATGTTCCATTTTATGGCTGCTCCAGCATTCTGTTTCTCTGTACAAAGAAAGACAGGAAGAGAGAGTTAACCAGCACATAGAGTAGATCAGATGCAAAATATGATTATAAACTACACTTATTACAGTTTAATCCATGCTGTAGGTTCAGATGAAATGCTAGGCCTAACTCTATTATAACCTAGCTCTCATGTGAGACAGGTTATCAATAGAATTTACAGCTCAGTAGACATGAATGCTCGTGTAATATTAACACTTTGGTACTACAAAGAAGGATACACCTATAATAGTTTCTAAGCTGCAGAACTTTTTCTGAAATCATTTGTGACTGCTTCCAACTTCTGTGAAAACTCAGCAGTGGAAAACATAATTCTCAGAATCTGAGGTGACTACACTTGCCAATTGCTCTGTGTCCCTTTCAATTCTCTGATTCTGCAAAAGAGAGGACTGGCAGGTAAAGCAGAAACAGAAATGTAATGACCTTCAAATCCCTGTTGGAACAAGAGTCTTGTTGCTTTCATTATCTTTTATATAAGCTTTGGAATGTTCAGCCTGTTATACAGATTGATTATTTGAGCTCCCAAAGAATGGGGAGACAGCGGTATGAACAGAATGCAGAAAAGTTTGCATAACAACTCATTAAATTTCTCCATACATCAGGGAGCGTGGACTAATGAGAGAGCTACATTTATAAGGGTGGGGAATTGTTTCCTCTCTTGATGTTTTCCTCTTCTCTCCCCCCCCCTTTTGCGCAAGTTTCCCATAAGGATACTGACATGTGTTTTTCACTATTCTTTGTTTAGCTATTTGTGAAGTGCGAAAAAATTCTCTCAACTTCGGTGTTACTTCTGACTTCAAATGTCATAGAAAGCCATCCAGCAGCCATTTATACAACCTTCTGGTATTCCAACAACAACAGTAAAAACTTTCATAATGATTGGACAGCTCAGTCACGCAAAGGAGGATAGGAAAAAAAATGATTCCCTGCCTGCTTGATGTTGCTCATTGAGCATCATTGGTGGGTGAGGCACTGCAGACACAGATACCTATGCTCTATAACCTGCTGTGCATCACTTCCCACAATTAACCAGCTGCCTGTTGGGAATTGCTGAATTTAGATTCAGCTGCCAATCAAGCTGACTTTACAACATAAAATGGACAGGTATCTTGTCCTTGCCAGTTAACTGGTCTGTCTGCTCCCATGACTTTTCTTCTCAGGCTTTCTCTTCTCCTAACTAATGTTGGAATTTTAGAGAGATCCTGGTAAAGGAAAGCTGACTTCTGTTCATATTCTAATATAGAGTGATGATCATTATTAAGGGTTCTGGCTGGCTATGATAGTTCAGGCTTCCCAGAAACCAAATTCCATTCAATTGTCAGAAGATGATGAAATAAATCCAAGAATATCAATATTTATGCTAGTTCTCTACATTCTAATACAATAAAAATTTTACAAGTATAAATAAAAACATTTTCTGTTGGGAGATACCCAGAATATTCTAAGGCATCCTGTCATTATTTTGATTTAAAGAGGCAGTTCTTATGAAATAGGAAATACAATCCACACATATCCAGATTTTGAATCATTTCTCTTGAAACGAAAAACATCCATTTTTAAGGCAGATTCACACAGTAAGCTAAGCTGTAGGTAATTTAACAAGGTATGCTGAAGAAGCTACAATGATTATGCTTACATATTGGGCTAAACCATAACTTCTTCAACCGTAGTCCTTTAAATTAATCACAATTGGTTGGGTTTATATAATAATTAAGCCATAAACCAGTGGCTGAGTTTGCATAGTAAGGGACTAAGATCTGGGTTGCAAAACACCAGTCAATCATGAAATGACAGTAAAGAGATACAAAAACCTCTACCATGTTGCTACTATGTTGGTTTTATATGATTCTTAAATACATAGGTAGTCCTCAACTTAAAACAATTCATTTAGTGAACTTAAAACAATTCATTTAGTGACCATTCAAAGTTACAATGGTACTGAAAAAAGGGACTTATGACCATTTTTCACACAACACTGCAGCATCCTTGTAGTCACATGATCAAAATTCAGATGCTTGGCAATTGGTTCATATTTATGACAGTTGCAGCATCCCAGGGTCATGTGATTCTCTTTTATGACCTTCCAACAAGCAGAGTCAATTGAAAAGCCAGATTCACTTAACAACCATGTTACTAAATTAAGAACTGCAGTAGTTCACTTAACAATTGTGGCAAGAAAGGTCATAAAATGGGGCAAAATTTAATTAACAAACATTTCACTTAGCAACATAAATTTTGGGCTCAATTGTGGTCATAAGTTGGACTACCGGTATTCAAATTGTGTTCCCAACCATGGACCCCAAATAACTGGAAAACATAATAGAGCTTTAACAGTAAAAGTAAGGTGAAGTTGAAAGTGCATTCAGGAAATGTGTTGGAAACAACATCAATTCTTTTCTCATGTTCATAAATTGACCATCTTAGACATTAGACTTTTTAAAAGTGCAATTTGAAATATGTGAAGTATAAGACAAATGATTCCTGAAACACCTGAGTATGGTATCCTGATGTCTCATCAGGAGATTGTAAAGGAGAAGCATCTGACCCAAGGTAGGAATGAGGTGAAAGAGGCCACCATTGCCATCACCGTTGTGATGACAAATGAAGGCAAGACAAATCCCCAAACAGTGCTGTCATAATTTTCTCATATAGGGCTTCTTTCTTTTAGAGTTTAACAATACTTGCCCAACTTGTCCTCATGTCCTTTCAGTCTTATGGGCTGAATCAGAATGAAGGTGTAAGTGACCTACACTGAAAATATGTGATGCTTTCTATGTGTTTGAAGGAGAACAAAGCCAGGATACAGGCCTCTCCTTTTGCTTGAATAAGCAGAAGGTCTTGAATGTCTGAAAAAGCCTGCCAAATTTCCCCTCCCTCTTACCCGCACTGGACAGCCTGCCTTACATTCCTTGCATATAAACAGTAAACAGCCTGTTATTATCCTGACATGCTTGGAATAACTGTGGCTATTTTTTCCTCTTCCCAGAATTTTGAAAAGGCCAAAAAAAAAAAAAAAGAGTTGAGCAGTTCTGAGTCAACTCCCTCAATTTTTCTTTCCCACCACCTCTCGGTTTTGAGGGAAATGGGGAAAAGCCAAAAGGTTCTCTCTCTCTCTCTCTCCTCTGCTACATTCATGGGTGGTTATTTTAACTATCCTGCTATTCGGGCTGCATTACATAGCAAAGTTCCTACACAAGTTCCTGTATAAAATGTGTAGACCCGTGTTTCTCCAACTTGGCAACTTTAAATTGTGTGGATTTCAATTTCCAGAACTTTGAGAGTTGAAGTCCACACATCTTAATGTTGGAGACACACTGATGTAGACCACCCCATGTGTGAGCCAACATTGTATGTACATGCAGTGTTTAGGGTCATTGACACAACAATCTCAGCCAATCTAGGATTCTTTCCTATGCCAAACCTATATAGGATTTTTGTAATTTAAACCAGCTCTGAGGGAGGCTCTGATTTATGGGCATATCCTAACCCTTCTGAAGTAAAATATCAGTTTTACTTCCCTGTTCTTACAGGCTAGTGTGCTACTTTCAATGGGCTAATAAAAATCCTACATTATTCATGTTGCAAACTGAAGGATGTCTATATGGCTTTACATCAGGCAAAACCCACAGTCCTTCGGCTAAATGTGGCTCTTAGCCAAATTTTCAAAAGCCTCTACAAGCCATCTGTTCAGATCTCTGGAAAATGTAATTGCCTTTCCTTTGACAGTCTACTAGGTAGGGAGTGGGAAGAGGCAGCCCTGTCTGAGTACACAACTCCCAACTAATTACCATGAATAAATGCAACTCACGGCAAAAAGAATATTTTCCCACCCCTCCCACAAAACCTTAGATGAAGCAGACAAAGTTGGTGTAAGTTTGCCCTGGTTTCTTTTCATAAATTCTAATATTGTCCTAACCTGTAGGATAGCTGAAAATATCTTTGTACTGCGGATGGACTACAGGATCGCAAGAGAAACATTCCAGCAAAATTGTTCATGAGTCGGAAGGCATTTTTCCTCTATGCAGTCATACAACTATAAGGCTTAAGAGACCCTTTTTACATATTAAGGGCTCATATCCCTCTAATTGACAGGAACATTGTCCAGTACAGCAACTATTGCTTTATATAATGTCATCATGATGTTGCTTTTGCCTTATACCCAGTCCATCTCTGGGGCTGTTCAAAATCATCTTAAGCTGTTTCAGTTTTAAAATACAGTAATGTTTTCCCTATTTTTCTGACACAATTTTAATCAGAGTTAAGGTTAGCCCTGCTATTTTCTTCCAGCATGAGCTGATGAGAAGAGTTTACTTAGGGTTTATATTCATTCCCCATTGCTTTGTTACCAGAATGTTAGGCAGCTGTTTTCAAAAGGTAGAAGAAATGCTATTTAAATACCCACCCTTTCAAACTGACCTCAGGATACATTTTTCTGCTTCATTCCAAAACATGCTTTTCTATGTTATGTTTCCTTGAAGGCTCCTATCTATTTCAGCACATTTCTGTTTAAGGCAAGTCAATTCCAGTAGTTCATTGCTGCTTTATAGAAGCAAAAATGCAGAAATGCTCGTTCAACTGATACTATAGTCAGCAACTTTTTAGAACTATTGCTACTAAAACTGCTATAAAATTGTCAGTTCAAAACCCAGCTGATAATTTAAACTACACATTTTCTTTTTCTGAGATACCAATATTTCTCTGTACTTAAAAACATGTCAAAACTCACTGCTTTTACAGTTGTATGTGGTAGAAGTGTCTCAATCCAGATCAAATACTTTACAGGCTATTGCCAAAAATCCAGACAGGATTTTAAAAGGATGGAACAATAGCAGCTAAGTAAATGTCAATGTGTCCTTATCCCAGTGTTTTTCTATCTATGTCTGCAGCTTACATGTGCTTGTTACTTTATTCAGTTTCTCATGTTATGAAATCTCCAATCTTCAGACTCTTTTTGTAAGATTGTTAATGCACTCATGTTTTCCAATTGGGGAAAATTGTTGGCCACATTTTCTGGAGACAGTATGACTAGATTCAATTTGTGAGGAAACCTACTCTTTCTTTGGAAATTCTCTCCACCCAATTTAAACTTGGTATGCCAGCAGTAGACGCTGATGAACATTTCTAAGATACCATGTCTGGTCTAACTGGTTGAGCAATGTTCAAAACAAGTAAGTACAACCACCTCTGAACATATGTGTTTAATAGGCTCTGGTAAATGGTATTGAAACACTTTCCTTGAGCTTTACAGGGCTTTCTAACTATGAATACACCGACAGGGGAATTTGTTTATACCTGGTAGCCTTTTTGTGGCTTAAGAGTATAATGGACAACAGCATTTTTGTGTATCTCTTTTGTCTTAATTACATCTAAAATGCAAATTCAACGTTTTGCTATTTCCATCCAAGTATTCACATCAAAATGCTTGTATCCATTTGAAATGCAGCACTTTATTATAACTAGCTGGCACAGAAAATATGTACAGATGCTAGCAGTTAATGAACTACATTTAATCAAGTCTGTGAACCTGAAATAGCAGCCATTTGTGTCTTAGATAATATGAAAAAAAAATCACAGTAGTTTTTAAAATCTATATGTGAAGGGAAGAATTTAAACAGTAACAACCTCATTTTGGGCAGGTGATGAGCAGTGCCTGGTTTTCTCCAGACATGATGTTTAGAATTGAAGCCAAACAGTTTAATCTTGGTTTCATCAGACCAGAGAACCTTGTTCCTCACAGTCCTTTGGGTGCTTTTTTGCAAATTCCAAGCAAGCTTTTATGTGTTTTGCACTGAGGAGAGGCTTCCATCTAGCCACTCTGCCATAAAGCACAGATCATTGGAGGGCTGCAGTGATGGTTGTCCTTCTGAAATTCTGTCCCATCTCCACACAGGATCTCTGGAGTTCAGAGTGACCATTGCTCATCTCTCTTACTAAGGCCCTTCTCCCCCAATTGCTAAGTTTGGCTGTGCGACCAGCTCTTGGAAGAATCCTGGTTGTGCCAAACCTCTTCAATTTGGGCATTATGGAGGCCACCATGCTCTTAGGAACCTTCAGTGCAACAAAGTATTTATTGTAGCCTTCCCCAGATCTGTGCCTGTCTCTGACCTCATGGCTTTTGCTCTGCTACAGTATGCATTGTCAGCTGTGAGGCCTTTTATAGAGAGGTGTGTGTGTGTGTGTGTGTGTCTTTCCAAATCATGTCCAATCAATTTAATTTTCCACAGGTCAACTCCAGTCAAGGTGTAGAAACATGTCAGCAATGATCAAGAGAAATGGGAGCCACCAGAGCTAAATTTCATGTGTTGTTGCAATACTTATGCCAATTTTATATTTTAGTTTTTTATTACACATACACATACACATGGTAGCACACTGGTTTGAATGCAGTATTGAAGGCTAATTCTACCCACTACCTGGAGTTTGATCCTGACCAGCTCAAGGTTGACTCAGCCTTCCATCCTTCCAAGTTTAGTAAAATGAGGTTTCAGAATGCTGGGGGGAATATGCTGATGTTATAAACCACTCAGAGGGTGCTTGCACTATGCAGCAGTATATAATTTAAATGCTATTGCTATTGCTATAAATGAACAGTTTAGCCTAGTGGTTAAGGAATCAGGTCAGAAAGCAAGAGATCATGAGTTCAAGTTCTGCCTTAGCTATGAAAGTCTGGTCAGTGACCTTGAGCTAGTCAGTCTCTTGCTCAGGCCAACTCACCTCACAGGATTGTTGCTTTGGGGAAAATAGGAGGAAAGAGGATTAGATGTGTTCACTGCCTTGAGTTATTTGTAAAAATAATAAAGGTGGGTTATAAATAAATAAACAAATAATTAAAATGCATGCCATTTAGAAGAGCACAAATTTCAGAGGAAAGATGTTTAATACCTTTCTGTGTGCCATTTTGATGCTGAAAACCACACTTGCATCCGAGCAGCACCATTTTGTCTTGTGTTCATTATCAAAGTGAAGGATATTTGTTCCCCTTGATGATCAAGCAACAGAAGGAATGGATGATCCATTTAAAAACAAAAGCAAAACAGTTGAAACAAACCTTTCCCAGCATTGATGCTTTAAGTCCACATGGCTAAGTTTCCATTTGAAAAAACATTGGAGAATATGAAAGAACAATCCAGGAATAATGTGCAGACAACATTAAAAAAACTCAGTGTATGCCTTTCCCATGAATAAATCTAGATTTTCATTCCTATCCCCTTTTTATTATCTGCGTGATAGGCAGACATTCAAACAATTCAGCCTGTCCAGGAGAAAGGAATGCCTTCTTGTGTTTCTGTCTGTAATGCAGCTGTGAAGCCTATAGCAATGGAGATTGCAGAAAAGAAAAGATGCCAATCCTATTTGCTACATACAGAAAATTAGCCTCTCTTTGCCTGGAGCAGCTCTGTTATGCAAGCCACCCAGAGCATGCCTTCATTTTTTTTTCCTTGCAGATGGAAGTCATTATACCCTGTCAAGGTGGAGAGACCAGTTAGAAGATGATTTTGTCCTGTTATCCTAATTTCACGGAAACAACACAGATTCCTCCTTTAAAATATGTGCATGCAGCCTATACTCGTTAGGTTATAAAATAATGCTATTGGATGTGACTTTATAGCTATTTGCCATGAAAAGAAAATGATATTAGTTATGGGATATTAAGTAACTGATTGTCAGATGCTTTTAATTTAAAAAAAGGGTACGATGTACAATATGTTGCAAGCCCTACTGCAGGCTCAATATGAGGTGAAAGAGATCTTGAATGTTTAAGTCATTTATTTTTAAAATACTGAATCAATAGTAATGTAAGTATCAGGATTTCATCAAAGTTCTGATTGTCCATTCAGCACTCAGACACAATTATATCCAAGTAAGAATTTATTAAAGAAATCATGTTGGCACATCTGGGAAAAACCTGAATCTGAAGCTCCGTTTTTTCCCCCAACCAAACAAAGATCAAAGATCCACCTCCCAGCCATTATCAAAGGTCACATTCCCCAATCCAAGTTCGTATCCAACTTCCTCTCTCCTCCTGGCACTCCTCTTCCGGGTTCTGGTCTGGATGTCCTTGACTTTCTCGAAAGGAATTTTGCTTTGTCTTCTAGCCCCTCTAAGTGTATAAGAATAAACCCCCTCCTGATTTCCCATGTGCTATTATATGGCAGCCGCAGAGGCCTAGCAATTATGGCTTCCAAGTTTGACAGGCTTCCCCCCTTCCAGAATAAAAGTCATCCTAGAACAGACAAAATACAAAGGGTTAATTAATTCACTCATTAACTTCCTCTTCCTCCTTTATCAGGAACTTTTGACTGATTGAAAGCACTGTGTACACTAAGGCATGTTATTGAAATATTATTGCACAATAATTCAAATGAAACTTTCTCTAATCATAAGAATTAATATTGTTAGAGGTGTTCAAATAAGTCCTTTATGATTAGTGCAATAGATAAATCTTCAGGGTTGTGGGCAATGCCACTGATTTACCTGGGGTTGCTGCGTATAGTGGCAATAGAGAAGGCTGCACAACAGGAAACTTTTGTGTACTGAAAATGCCTCCTAACTTAGTTTTTCCAACCACTCAAGGCTATTCAAAATCAATAGTTCCACTGAGTGCCTATTCTAAAGGAACAATGAAGGTACGTTTTCTAGGGTTGCCAGTTAAAATGGATCTTTCACTGAAGTATGGAAGATCAACCTTCTCACCTTGCAGTATATAGCAAGGGGGAGGTGGGGCTAAATGTGCCAAATTGACTAGAAACTGAAACAACAAATGCAAAGTCACAAATTATAATTAGCTCCTATTAACCTTGCAAAGTTCTTCAAAACAGAAAGAGAAAGCAAAACGAAGGAAAAAGTCCTCCCCAAGCACATACAATATTTTTTCCTCTTGAGGCTTACTCATAAGTGTAATAAGGAGGTTGCTGCTTTTTGTGACAGATTTCTGATATAAGTAAAGAAATATCTACCAGTGTATGAAAGTTCCTGCTGTTCTTAATATTGCTGTAACAGCACTATACAACAGGAGATGTTGAGTCTTAAATTAAATGTCAGCTATAATATAGCCCTGGAAACATTACATATCTAACAAATTTTAAAGAAAACATTTTAACAGTCCAGAGAATTATTACAGATCACAATGTTCTAAGATGGGGAAAGGTCATTTAACCAAAGATTTTTAAAAAAATATACTTATTTTTGAATTGCATTACTCAAACAGTTGCTATTTCAGTGTTCAGATTCTCTAAAATTAAGAATTTTTAATTCTGGTGCATGAGTTTGGAAACCATTTCTCCAGCTCGGCACTTATATTTTATAAAAGTATTGAGTAACTTTTTAAATGTATTTTTTTTGCATTTCAGAAAATGCAACATCCAATTTATGAGTAACGATTCTATTTTTGAATCTGGAACTATATCACTATGCTTACTTATTGTCAAGTATTCGTGTTAATTTTCCAATTTGAGTAAGTTTGGAATACATATATGTAGCAATATATATGATTGGAGGGCCAATATTAGGATCTAAATATACTAAAATTGTTCTTATATAGATGTTTTCCTTGTGCACACTTCCAAAATTAAATATTGTTGCATTACAATTCCCATGCATTACAAATTTAGTGAAATGTTACAACAGGAATCCCATGAATTTATGAGAACTATAGATTCAGTCATACCATGAAGATTTTTTTTTATTTTTATTTTTTGCAGGCCACAACTTTTTCTTAGAAAAGACATAAATTCTCCCTCATTCTTTCTGCTAGGCACAAAAGAAGAGTAATTGCTTTGCAAGATATATTTACAGATTTCTTTTGCAGATTAGTGGATAGCACTCTACAGTCTATTTCAGGACTACTGATGAGAAGTAACAATCATCATCCTGCTGCTCATAATAAGCCCAGTGGAATACTTCAGACACTTTTTAAAATGTTAATGGTTAAAGATGAAAGAAGGAACATAAATTGTTAAATGTTAATACTTGCCTTGAGAAATACACTATCTCTGTTTAATTCCTTAAAGGAAGAATGAAGTGGTTTTAGTGGAAAAAGGAGCACCAAGTCCATTTTAATGTCAAAGTTAGTCATTTCAGTGCCTGAGTAGCTGATCTTACAGTAATTAGGAAGTTGGGTGGACATTGTTTCAAATTCCGCACAAGTCATCTTTAGGTGGTGGAACTGAAAACTGGCATACACAAGAAAGGCCATAGCTTTTGAGAAAAAAGATAGAATATTTTCTAAATTTGAATCAGTAGATTACTGTCATCAGCATGGCCTCTTCAGAAACGTTTCAAATGACAAGTTTGATTGCACTTCTTTTACTGCAAGCTGCAATTCTTTTGGACATGCGTAGACTCACAATGTACATATAAAAGGAGTGGGACATATGCCAAAATGGCACAGTGCAGCTTTTATTGTTCTGTTTCCTTTGTTCCTCCTGTGGGTGCCAGTGGTTAATGGAGAGAGAATTCCCTCATCAGATAAACTATTATAACTCCTTTGATGAATAATTTAATGAAAGGTCATAATTTCTTCTAGGTTTACTTTGGAGCTGGCACCATCTCAAAGTCATAAATGTAAAGTTCTGATACTGCCAATTTATCAGGATTTTTTTTTCCTGGCTTTTTTCTTAGACATCATAGTAATAAGAGATTATGATATTCCTTTTCTCCACATAATTGGCAGGAGGAATAACTATAAGAACTACAATAAGACAACATGCAGGTGAAAGAAATCTGACTCTGGGCCAGAATTGTAATCTTGGAAAGTTCCTCAAGTTAAGACCCTCTCTAGTTTTTACAAAAATAAAGAGAGAGAGAGAGAGAGAGAGAGAGAGAGAGAGAGAGAGAGAGAGAGAGAGAGAGAGAGAGAGATAGATAGAGAGA
>JANHFL010003026.1:0-11641 GCA_032468155.1 Oxyrhabdium leporinum
GCCTGCTCGCCCCGCCCCACCACTCCTCATCTTGCCTCCCCGGCATAGCACACTGTGTGGCTCCTCGCTTGCGTTGACCACACAGTCTCTGTGGCTTGCCTGCCTTCCCACGTGATGCCTGCGGCCCAACTAAGCGGCCCTGATCTGCCTGCCTGGGTAAGTAAGCCTGCGAGTCGCGGCCTAGCTAGCTGCCCCCACACCGTCCCCGCCTGCCTTCCCTACTCCCTTCCACGTGGCCCGCAGCCCCACCATGCTTCCCTGCCTTCCACGTGGCCTTCCCTGCCTTCCACACTGCCTTCCTGGAAGTCCGTGGCCAGGCCCGCTTGCCTGCCTTCCCTACTCCCACGTGGTACGTGGCCCTGCCATGCTTTCCTGCCTTCCTCGTGATCCACGTGAACAGACCCACTTACCTGTCTTCCATACGGCCCGCGGCCCCGCCATGCTTACCTGCCTTCTTTGCGGGGAAGGGAAGCAGCTTCTCTTTGTGGGCAGAAGAGTTTTCCCCACCCACCACCACCCTCGCTTTCCCCAAATTCCCCAAGCATTTCTTTGCCTACCTGATGTCCAGTTCCATCGGGTTTCTCACCATCATGTGCAGGGAAACAAAAGTTTCCCTAAAAAAAAAAAATGTTCAATCAATCAATTCCAACTTCTGACGAAGTTGGAATTGATTGAATTTTTTTTAGCCCCCCACAAACTCATTTCCCTGCACATGATGGCAAGAAACGTGATGGAGCTGGACATCAGGTAAGCAAAGAAATACTTGGGAGAAGCGAGGGCATCTGGGCAGTGGTGGGTGGGGAAAGCTCCATGGCACGGGGCTGCAATGGCAAAACAGGCAACGGAGCGGCTGGCGCAAGGTAAGAAGGAACAAAACAGCCCCATCGCGCCACACCCTTTCCTGCCACCAAGCGCGCCCAGCTGTGCGTGGACTTTCCTTCAACCGCGCCACTTCCCGGCGCTTCCCACTGCGTCCCGGCGCTTTCCGCACTTCCCGCTGCTTTCCGTGCTATCCGGGAGGCAGGCCCCTTGTCCCAGCCACTTCCCGCGCTTACCGGAGCTTCCCGCTTGCCTCTGAAATAACCTGAGGTCTCTGAAACAAACGAGGGGTTTTGCTTCACTATTAAAGAGAGAACAATATTTTTAAAAAATAAACTTGAAAGCTGTACTAAATTACTTGTGAACACATGTAGTAAGACTTGAGTTTTTGACTACTGACCTTATTTTTTCTTTTGGTGACTTCAGTTTCAGAATTTACAGTTGGCCTGTCCTTAATTAGCTGGTACTATAACATTTTACATATTCTATAGGTGTTATTTTTAGCAGGAAGGTTAGTAGTTATCCAATATGCTTTCAAATGGCTTCTATCATTACCAATCAAAAACATTTACCTTCTGAATGGATTTTTTATAGTAAGAAAAATAGGGGAAAAAAGTGGGAAAGTACAGGATGGTTAAAAATAGAAGATATTGTAATCTGGATTCTTGCAATAATTCTATGAGTTACGCAGGACAATTATATAATACAGGACCCATCTGAAAGCACATATATGAGCTTTTATTCCATTAAAAAAACTACAGAGTATAAAAATAGATGGTTATTTTAAATTACGGTAATTAAGTGAACAGATAGCATACTATTTGAATAAGACATAATCTTGCTCCTAGTTTTCATCTTAACCACTTTATGGCGGAACTGTCAGCAAAAGTTCAAATTTATAATATGAATTTATTTTTACTCTTCATGTGAAGAAATTGTGTATAGGTAGTCCTTGACTTACGACAACAATTGAACCCCAAAATTTCCATTGCTAAGCAAGATAGTTGTTAAGTGAGTTTTGCCCCATTTTACAACCTTTCTTGCCCCAGTTGTCACACCCACCCAGTCACATGACCACCCAGCCACGCCCACCCAGCCATGGCCACAGAACTGGTAGTAAAAAAAAAATTAGATTCCACCACTGATCAAAACCGTTAAAAAGTGAAAGTTAGAATATTTCGGACATGGGAAAGATTGAAGGCAAGCGAGGCCCAAGCAGAAGAACATCATGGCTTCAAAATCTAAGGGACTGGTCTGGACAAAACTCAGCAGCACTTTTTCATGTGGCTATTGATAAAAATAGTATCGCCAACATGATCACCAATGTCCGATGATGGATGTGGCACAAGAAGAAGAGAAGAAGAATGGTTTATGTTTCTATTCACCTTTAAGTTGTATCTCACATGTCTAATGGTGCTGCCCTAATGTCATTTTTTAGTAAACCTTGCAAACAAAGCTTTCTTATGTCAAATGGAATAACCATTGAGTTACACAAAACTTCTCACATTTCAAGCCATTCCATAAATTATTTGTCCCAAAGGAACCTCCTTATATCTTACCAGTTACTCATGAGAGCCTAAATATTTATAGAAAAACCAGAGGATATTTCCATGAACGTGTTGGCAATTATACCTCATCAAGAGTTTGGCTCTCCACAACCTTCACTGCATTGTCTGAGACTAAATTCTATCTTTATTTCTACAACAACAGTACTTAATCAAAGCCTTGACTGTGCCTCTGGAGGGACTTACACCATCTTATCTCCAGGACAATACACTATTTTCTAAATGTTGTTGTTATTAGAGTTACTTTATTTAGTTGAACCATACTTTTCATACTTTTAAAAAAATTGAACATTCTCTAATGTCATGTTGCATATTAATTAATGCATATATTTTAAGAGCATGAAGCCTGTGTACATGAATATCTGGATTATCTCTAGAAGCATCCTAATTTTTATGATGACTGGTTGCAATTTGCCTAGAATATTCTATTTAAAACACTATATTCTGATGGGTGATGGGAATTTTGGCTTGTAAACAAATTTGAGAAGGTAAAGGAAACACAGATTTACCCTTTGGACCATTCAAACTTCTATTAAATATTCTAAGTAATTCTCAGGCATATGCATTTATAAAGGACAGAACTTGATTATTAAGGTAAGGAAGGGGGTTATTTTTGATTCTTGGTGTTTGTGTACTCAGCCTCAAGCCTCTTCATCCTTACTAGAAGAATTAGTAATTATAATTGCTAATTACCAGCAGTGACAATCGCCCTCTCTCACTGAAGCTACTGCAGAAGGAGTGTAAATACTTTTTCATCTTTACAAAAATAGACAGGGGAAATTTGTGTTAAAGAGAAATAAAACTATGTACCTATATTTTATTAGAAACTGAAATGTTCTTTGAATTACAGAGACAAATATATAGCTGGGTTCATATTAATGAGTTACAGCCAATTAGCATGTACAGTTGTGTGCGCATGTGAAAGAAAGTGTGTGTTGCATAACACCTCAGATTCCTCATGTTATGATAAAGTAACTTCTATAACATATTATAACTATGCTGCAGTGGTTGCCACCGTATAATATAAAATATCATGACTCAACATGCTATAGCTATATCTCTAGCCACCAAAACATTGTCATTTCTAATGAAAGGTGAGGGGAATTGCCAACACTTCAGAAGATAAACTCAAGATTCAAAAGGACCTTGATAGATTTGAGCATTGGTTCTTATCCAACAAGATGCACTTAATAGTGAGAAAAGTAAGGTCTTGCACCCAGGCAGGAAAAATCAAATGCATAGATATAGAATAGTTAGTACCTGGCTAAACTAGTTACTGTGAGTGGGATCTGGGTGTCCTAGTGAACCATCATGTAAGTATGAACCAGCAGTGAGCTGCAGCTGCCAAAAAAGCCAGTGCAGTCCTAGGATAACACCAAGATCACAAGAAATGATAGTATTGCTCTATAGTGCACTAGGAAAGACTCACTTAGAATTCTGTGCCCAGTTCTGGTTGCCTTGATACAAAAGAAGATGCTGAGGTCCTAGAAGGGGTGCAGAGAAGGACAACAAAGATAAGGGATCTGGAGGCTAAACCGTATGATGAACAATTAAGGGAACTAGGTATATGTAGTCTATCAAAGAGAAGGATTGGGGTGTCATGATATCCAGTACCTGAGGGGCTGTCACAGAAAAGAGGATTGTTAGCCTATTCTCCAAAGTACCTGAAGGTAGGTCAAGAAGTAACTGATGGAAGATCATTAAAGAGAGTTCCAACCTAGAACTGAAGAGAAACTTCCTTATAGTAAGAACAATTAATCATGGAATGGCTTGCCTCCAGAAGTTGTGGCCCTGGAGATTTTCAACAAAAGATTGGACAATCATTTGTCCAGAATGGTATAAGTTCTTCTGTTCAATCAGGGGTTGAAATAAAAGATTTCCAAGGTCCCTTGCAATACTGTGTTCTATATTGCAGCTAGGAAGAGCTGAAGAGTGAATGCTCTCAAAGATTCTACTTCATACAGTTATCTTTACTAGCTTCTTACATAAAACAAGAGACAAGAGGAGTCAAGAGACAAAACTGAGTCCACCCCACCTTCCAAGTTTCCATATTTCTGCACGTTTAAGGAAAAACATGTATAATTCCAAAGGGGGAGGGGGGAATCTCCTGTATGAGAAATATTTTTCCTGTGCTTGTACAATCATATAATCGAGGTGGATTAATATGGAAAAGAAGTTTGGGAACAACAGACATGAGTATGAGACAGTAAAACAATAACTATTGTCTCTTTGTGCATCTGTTCTGTATGTTCTGCTCTGGCAAATCTAGATGTGAAGTTTAGTGTTAGATGCTTTGATTTAGATTCCTAAATTGAGAGTTCTAGACAAAAACATGTTAGCTACATGCTTAACTTGCCATGTGGTTGTGAGATCATGTTTGTTGTAGAAAGTACTTTATTTTGTTCACTGAGTGATTATTTCTTGTTTCCAGAGTTATGGAAATTGTGATCCATCTCATCTGAAGGGTACCAGGCTAAAGGAACTGTCAAAAACCATGCATTGTTTTCTGAAAACTGTAGGCATTTGTTCTTCTTTTCTAGAGACAATTGTTACATACCGAATTGACTTTGTCTTTATTTCAGAACCAAACTAAGTAAACTTTTCCTATCATCTAATATCTTTCAGAAACAACTTTTTATTTGTACCCAAGGAAGTAATTTCAAGACTGTGTTTTGATCAAATTCAGCTTGCAAAATTGTGTCAAATTAATATTATACATGGACAAAGCCAGACCTTTTTTCTTTAGACATGGCTCAACCTACAGTTTGATGGCAGCTTCATTCTCTGTCTACCATACAAATGTCTACCTCAAGATCATGTATTTTTATTAATCAAACGTATCTGGTGTTATGGAGCTGCCACTGAAAAAAACAAATGAGCCCCACAACAGCTATGAATTAATGGAGCTCTTCACGTCCATGTCACTTGCAGAAGCTTTCTGAATTACCGCCTCACTTACAGCCTTTATTGTTCTGAATCTAATGTGATGTGATGAATAACAAGAAGGAAATGAATTATATTTAAGGGAACAGTCAGAAATCTATGGTGCTGTTGTAATGGATAGGTACTGGTCATTGTTATAAATAAATGACCTGTTGCTGTATATAATTTGATATCAGTCTGTTTTTATTCTAGAACTGACTGGATTTTCTGTGGCATATAACTATAATGTGCCACTCACATTGCACTCCAATACACTAGGACAAGCACAACTAAGGTCTGAGCTATTTGGATGTCATTATATTAAATGGGAAAGTTGTTTGTCAGAAACCATATCATTTCACACGTATACCATGAACCAAAGTTTTCTGCAGGCTTTCTATGATTGTTCCATTTCACAATAAGAACATAGTGTGTTGAGATAGGACCGCCAGATCTAGATTGCAGGGCTCTAGTCTAGATGAGCATTAGATGGCATCAAAGAATGAAAACCCATATATTACTTTCTACCAACTAGTGACAATCAAGGCCCTTGCAACCAAGATTTAATAGAAGAAAAACAATGGTTTTCAATAGTAAGGAAATAGGCATATCTTTTATCCCCTTACTTTGTTCTCATCCCAACAAAGCATTTTCCCCTACCAAACATTATTACTTCCCATTAACAATGAGGCAATCATTTCATTGTTATAGTTGAGAGCACCTGTGACTGATAAAATGCTGGGTTCTGTTTAGCAGTCGATCTCAGAGCAGGCAGGTGGCAAAGTTTAGTGAGATTAAGAGAAAATAAGAACAGCATTACACTTTCTCAAATATCTTTTATTTTTCTTACTACTTTCATTGCTTGTCAGGAGTAGTACATACATACATGCATACATACATATGTTGTTTTGCTTAAGCAAAAAATCTGGATTCCTTGTATGCCAGTATGATGCTTCATTTGCTCCCATTTCCTTTTAATGCCATGTAGCATCAAGTCATAAGGAGAGAAAAGAAAGCCTCTTTCTCATAGGAAGGGATTAGTGGGCCCTTGAAGTTCTACTGAACTTCTTTCAAGGTTTGCATAAGGATAGTGTAGGAGATACTGGGTTTCCATTCCTATTCGCCTTATTTTCTCATCATAGTAATCCTTCCTGTAGATAATACATATCCAACCATAATAGCTTCTTAAGCAGTCAAATTTCTGTCATTTGTCTTTGGGAATGTAATATACTGTAATATAAGCTTTAGATTTCAAAATTTTGAACTGTGTTTTCTGCTAAAACAAAGTAACTTCTTTTGAAAGTGGTTAATGTTGAAATAGCTTTTCCCACCATTGATCCTTGATCTAGGGCTAAACACATATTTCTTCACAAAAAGCTTCCAAATTTACTTTCTACAAAAGTCAAATTGACTCTAATTAGTGAATACCTTATCCTTATGCCTTATCAGATTAGCAGAAAAAATGAGACACTTGAGTCAAAAATATTATAAAATGCCTGTGTCCTCCATTTGTTTCAATGGGATGAGAGCAGAGTTCATTGGATTTTCTTACCTACTAAATATTATAGTATTGCATGTTTATATTTTTCTTGCCTTTACCCTTTTTTATGTGATTCTTGGGAACATTTACCATGTTCACATGCAGTGCTATTTGGCACTTTTGAAATGTATCATCAAATTTGTCTGAATTACTCTATATTCTGATAATTTAATTTCCTATAGCAGAATTTAGTGGAATTGCTTCCTATACATTGCTTTGCTAGTATTTATACTTATCTCCTTCCCATTATAAAACAACGGTATAAAACTTTTATCAGTAGTTTCACAACTTTCTGAAAAAAATCAGATTTTATTAAAAAATTTTTTTCAAAAGGTGATCTCTATCTTGCTTGTTATTGAGCAATCTCCATTAATAATGTCAACTTTTATGTCCTTTTCTGTCTGCACAACTATTACTTAGTAATTTGGAGTCCAGAGAGACCTGAAGAGTACAGGTCATCATTAATGTGCAAAGTGATATCTTCTTCATCATTCAACATGCACTCTGTTATGGACTCTCCAATCCCTTGCAAGCTTGTTTGCTTTCCATTTGCTACCGTGACTTGCTCTTTGCAAATTGTATTAAGATCAACAAAGAAATCTTCTTTTGCAAATATTGAAATGAATCCTTCACTGTTCAGATAAGCTGAGTTCAGAAGGTCATCATTATTAGTAGCTCTTAATAAGACTTTTCTGGGACATCCCTTTCTCTTTCTCAAGATGCATCCTTCCAACTCCTCTTTGACTATAGAGATGTCTTCTTCAGTCTTTTCCCACTTTTTTTTCTTCTCTTGAAAAGAGAAATCTCCATGTTGGATACTTTCCCCCCTCCATTTGCCTTTCTAAAACACTCGTCAGGTTTTTGTTTCCTTGTGGAGAAAATGCCCTAAAGTGTGACTACCTGCTTTTGCAGATAAAGCAGGATTTTTCTGTAGCTTCAAAATCAGAAGGTTCTGTTTGCTCAGATAATTTTTTCCATTCCATTAGGGATTCCTGCTCACATATTTTTGATATGAATTAATTTAAAGTCAAGCTTTTCAGAAGCATTTTTCTATTGCTTGTTTCAGCACAGTAAAATGTGGCAGAGTCATCAGCAAGAAAAGCAATTATAATTCACCCTGCAATTCTATCCCATTATGTTTAAGTAGTCTTCTCAGGTCAAGTATTTGGCAGACATCGTCTGAGATGTTTCTGACATCCCGCATTTTTAAAGAGCACGTTCTTTCCATCAGACACACACTGCAACCTACAGTGTTCCTATGGTTGGATTGCTTTTTAAAAATTTGTCCCAAACTTCCTTGCATTTCTCAGTTCCCCGATCTGAACAGGTACAGGTAGTCCTTGACTTATGGCCACAATTGAGCCCAAAAATTGTATTGTTAAGTGAGACACTGGTTAAGTGATTTTGCCCCATTTTATGACCCTCCCTGCCTTAGTTGTTAAGTGAATCATTACAGTTGATAAGTTAGTAACCTAGTTGTTAAATGAACCTAGCTTCCCCATTGACTTTGCTTGTCAGGTCACAAAAAGTGATCACATGACCTTGGGACACAGCAATGTCATAAATATGAACCAGTTGTCAAGCAGCTGAATTCTGATCACATAATCACGGGGATGCTGCAAGGGTCATATATATGAAAACAGTAATAAGTCACTTTTTTCAGTGCCATTACAACTTTGAAAGGTCACTAAACAAACTGTTGTAAGTCAAGGATTACCTGTACATCGCTGCTGATATATCCAAAGATGCAAAGCTTTCTGACATTTAGCTTCTTCTTGTCTCAGGCTCTTTGTTAACCTCATGAGGGAAGTTGTACTTTCAAAACTTGAACTGAAATATGTTGACCCATGCTTTTCTTTGTAGCACTGAGCCATATTTTCCCATGCTGTAAATCAATATACTAATCTCCTAATAGGTGTTTGATTGGCAGGACCAAAGCATGTCAACCTGTATATTTTGTTTTGATTACTATATTTCAAACAGATAAGACTTATTCCCTTAGCAATTTATACTGCCAGAAATACTTCAGTGTAAATAATTAAACAAGCAGGTCAATGATTACTGAATGTACTCTGACAATGATATATTTTTGTCTACACTGATTACTTATGGGTCTGATACACGTCTTTTGTGGCTCAGAGATGGGAATTTTGCTTTTAAGAAAATAATATATATTTACAAAGGATATAAATTAGCCATGTCAAAGAAGTACTCAGGGGAAACTTAGTCTGAAATGGCATGCTCCCCCTTTTAAAGCCTATTTGATCAATGTCAAAATTCCTTTCACTAAGCACTTACGTAATAATAAGCTTCAAAAGGACAAAGCAAAAGCTCCATCCAGAATGTGTTGCAATGATCATACTTAATCATATAATCAACTTATGCACTGAAAGCCCTAGAATATGTTCCGTTCCAGGGTACTCTGGACAGAGAGATCAGTACCAGCATAGGGCATCCTTGGCTAACCTCTGGATCCACTGTAGTCTAATTGAAGTCATACCAATGCTATCCCTGCCTTTAGGAAATTATATCATGAGAACGTAATACTCCTGCTGGGCCAGAACAAAAGCTTCTTTTGACATACATTCATTTTCTGTAATGTCAAACCAGATGCCTTTGAGGAACCTGTAGTTCTGCATATATTCTCTAACAAATACCACTTAGAAGCATCCAATTTTCTGCTGCAACACTATTCAGCTGAGAATGCAAGTCAAAAAGCCAACTAGAGTACATCCAGGCAAAGGAAGAGACCACAGGTTACAGAGGATAATTCTTCAGCCGAAAGTTAGGAAACTTACTTCAACATTAGACTGAGAAATTGAACATATATCAAGAATGAAATAATCTGCAAATATTTTTTAAAGCTGTTAAATAGTTTCATTGTCCTGCCCACAGAATTCCACCAGAAGCAGAATTTAAAAACTGTCTCTCAGAACACAGATAGAGTTTATATGGGAACAAATATATTGAAATTTTTATATTCATCTTTTACTTTCAGGTATTCATACTGTTTTAAAGAATCATCTAATTTTACTCTTTCCTAGTCTACTATAGCTAAGTTTTATATATATAAGCCCCTGCTGTTTGGACCTGAAGAGCAGCCTGGTATAATGCAATTAGAGCTTATGATCACATTTATGTCTATGCACCTGCTGATTCCTGCAGACCAAAATGCTATGAAGAACACAGCAGTAGAGATCACTAAAACAAAAATTACCTTAATTTTGGCAGTATAGGTAAACTTTAAAATGGGGGAACCTCTTACTTGTTCACATGGTGCTTTGGCTTCCCAATTCCCCTTAAAGATTGAGTTTATTTAATAGTGTTTTTTTTAAATAAAAAAAATGGTTGGGTTTATCTATTAGACCAAAGCTATCTCCTGTGGCTTTTAAATTATTGTGGCTGAATTCCACATTACCAAAGCCATAAATCATGATTTCCAATCTCCAATGGCAGGTTTATAGATGAGGCTAAGTCAAACCAAGCAAACCACATCCAAGACTTGTACACTCCTTCTCAGGGGTTCTCCAGAACTTCAGAGGCCAGGACTACCCATCCTACTTGGGAGTGCTGGGGATTTTATGCATGGAAAACAGTTGTATTACCTCAGCATCTATGCCTTTAAGTTGACCTTTCCTTAAGTCTCAGCAAATAGTTCATATTTAGAGAGGAAAGAATTTGAAAGAAATTTTTATTGTTTTATTGTTTTAAAATATTGTTTTATCAGTACAATTAATGTGGAATTTTAAAGCCAGGCTGGAGAGAAGCTGCATTTTAAAATAAGTAAAAGGTTTCCTGGCAAGCCACAATTAAGATAATCCCACTTCATTACCTTAATTGTGAATCAACAAATGTGTCTGCAATACATTTGAAAAACATAGAGCTTTAATTGTATCGCTGTGGCCATTATCATGATTCTTTTGACTTTACCCTCCAGACCCTCTAGTTATGCACAGAAGTAGAAGTTGGTCTCTAAACAAAAGCAAGCACTATTGCTTTTCATCTATTTGGCCACAGGTATTATTGCCATCCAGCTGGACATTCTGGCTGACCTACGCTTAGCTTATTATTCTACAGCATTCACTGAAAAGTACTTTCAGTGTTGCATGAAGATTTATGACACCAGCAGTAAGCAATTTGCCTGGTATTGCATTTCAGTGAAAAATCAGCCTCCCCTCTAACTGACCAATCAAATATTGTTAAACATTTACTTTACCTAACTGCTATAAAAGTTCCTCCCCAACATTCTTCCTAAATAGCCAAAGCTAAATATCTTATTTTTTTATTGAGAATAAGATCTTACATTCCCTAGAAAGGTATTCTAATTACCATAGGCTAGAGTGCAGTCCTCTTCTGTTCCATGGTGAACATGCAAAGATAGAGAAGGATGTGGGTACCCCAACCTTGCTTAATGAGCATACAAGACTTTGATACTGGACTGGACCAATATGAGAAGGCTGTTCTAAACCAGTTGTCAGCATCCCAATGAAACTTCCCTATACGGCTTCCAAACCTGACACCAGTCTGTTCTAACCTACAGATATAGAGTAGTGCAAGGTTTGTCTCCTTTTTCTCTCTTCAACTGAGTATGCAGAAGAACCTTGTTATGTGATACGTACTATTGCATAATTAGTACATATGATAGCTTAATCATATGAATCTGATTATTCCCAGTAAATGAAAATTTTTGAGTATATGAAGTTTGGGGATATAATTAGCAAGGTGATTCCTTTTCCTCTTTGCAGTTATTGGTTCTGAAATAAATTCTGAATTGGGGTGTTGAATTTTTTTAAAA
>JANHFL010003026.1:17521-39484 GCA_032468155.1 Oxyrhabdium leporinum
AATTGCTATTTCCCAGCAGATAAAATTAACATTTCCGTATTGCTATAGTGAAATTAGCAATATTGATTAGAATTTTAGCCATCCATCCATCTATCCATCCATCCATCCATCCATCCATCCATCCATCCATCCATCCACATGATTTGAAAAACAAGAATATAACCCTGTTTTTCATACAATGTTATAATACAGAACCACTGATTGAAATTCATTATAGAGAGAACCAGGAATGGAAAAAGAAATTAATTCTTACACATCACATAAGTAGAATTCTGGAATTAATTGCAGACTCCTGAAATGTATCTGGCTGGCCATTGCATGAAATAAAATGCTAATAGTAGATGCATTTTTTTGTCTAGTCTAGCTTGGCACTCCTTACTTTCATATGGTAGCTGGGGAATGTGAATATGATCAAAACTGCTTTCCGGTGTTTTCTCGAAGTAACCCCGCAGCATTTAATAGAAAGTATTTTCAACCTTCTCTCTTCCCAGGATTTGCCCTCATGGTCCAACAGATTAGCCAGATAAGAAAAAAGAGGAAAAAGATTTTCCAAGGCTCTAAAAGCTTGCCAGAGGGCCACAGGTGGTGTGTTTGAATGGCAGCAATAATTCGTTACTAGGTTTAAACTTTGAAAAAAAATCCATATAAAGATTGACTCAAGGTAACACTTGGCCTGGGTATCATAAATAGAGGGCAAAAATGTACAAATTACATTGGCTGCATTTCTGGAATAGGAAAAAAATTATTGCCTGGTATTCAAGAAAACTGAAATATTAAATGTCAAGACAAGAAGACATATAACACTTTTCTTCTTGTGTAATAGATCTATGCAAATGATAGGTTATGAATGGTAATCCTTAATATTGCCCTAGCTGTTGACAATTCTAACAGCAAGAGAAACTATGATGAGATTTCACACAACACAATGACATTTTGTTAGATTTCTTGTTCTGTTAGAAGACATAGAGTGTCATTGGGACCCCACAAAATTGTTAAGCAAATTCAAATTTCAAATTCAAATTTCTTTGAGATAATTCCTGTTAACCACAATGCAAAAAATAGCAATAGAAATCCAATTGTCTTTTACAGCATTTTGTTTTTAAAAATACCATAATAAATTAATATGCACATGTTGTGGTATCAATAATGACAATTTCAGCAATCAACGTTCCTCAGTTCAGAGCACAAACTACTCCTCTTGTAGATAAGAAAAGATCTCCTATGGAATAGTAGTTCTATTGAAATAGGTGAGTAGGAGTTGATAAAGGTAAAAAGCAGAGTCATATCACAGGTGGAGCAAGAAAAGTTTTGGTTTTGCAAAACTCAGAGCTCATCTATTCTGCTCCCCAAATGCTAAGAAAAGGATATAAGCTTTGGAGCTGGCATCATTTAGTTCCTTCTTATTGAAAGCAATGGGAAGAAAAAGTCAATGTAAAGAAAAAGAAAGATAATGTGCAAAATCCATCTTCGGCACTTAAAACATAATTCTTCATGATGATCCTCACTGTTGTGTTTTCTAACATAGGACTATCCAGATGGAATGAAAGGACAGGTTATAGATTATGTTGTTCCCAGAAACCTACTGGTGATGTTTTGTATACTAGAGAATAAACCACATTTTGAATCGATCACACGTTACACCTAGAAAAATGTAATTGCATCGATATGGAAGGAAAGTGCACCCTTAAGATATATAGTATCTACTGATACTGTAAGTGCTTTGTAAAACTTAGACCAATGATTGTCATGTTTTTCTCTTGTGACATTGCTTGTGAAATGAATGAGGTATGAATAATGAAACTCCCATATTTCACAAGAAAGTGGTTGCCTAAGGTAATCATGGTTTAGAGGACCAGCATGGAATGATAAAGCAATCATAGTAAGAAGAGACCAGCAATCCTAGGCTCTCCCCCAATGGAAAAAACCACTACTGTCAACAAAGCAATCCTTACCCTATTAAATTCTGCCAATTATGTATGCATACATTGGCAATTACATTAATTTCTTTAATTCTCATTATCCTTTAGTGTTCTTCCCACATCTCTCTACCAGCCAGATCAGTTATTTGATGGGTAACATGATCAATTTGTTGTCAGTCGTGAGGAAATAGTAGTCTTGTTTTCAAGAACTGCTGCAAATCTTGAGTGAAATTAATTTTAATTTGCAGCTTATAATAATAATAAAAAAATGAGAACAGCAATTTCCATCTCTGCCAGCCAGGTAATGGCTGATTGGTTGGACACTGAGGCAAAATGATCTGGGTTTCCCAAGGCTATGCAAACTGCAACATGAATAAGGGATATTTACATGTGCCCTTCAAATTTGAATTGCTTGCTATGCATTTACTCTAGACTAACAGCACTATCTCAGATATTTAATTCTATTAGATACTAAATCTATTCAGGTTTAATAGATGCAAATTTTCTGACACTGAAATTTCATAAAGAGACTGAATTGGAATCAGTTGCAATATATTCTGTTAGACACACATTTAGGGTAACATTTGCAGATGCAAGCAAAGAATATATCAAAGCAGCAGTTGCATACTGTGCTAAACATATCATACACACATACACACACACACACACACACACACATATATACACACACATATACATATGTGTATACACATACATAGACACAGACACACACACACACATACAGTTGTTGCTCTGCTCACATGGCTCACACAACATTATAGAATCTGTTTATGGTACAGTTTATAAGTAGGTATTGTCATTGCAAGATTGTTTTTGACTGTTGGCTAAATATAAGAATCATATGATGCATCTAACAAAGTCTCTATTGTAGATCATAACATTTTATGATGGAAAAGAAAAAAACAACAATATTTTTGTCTAAGTCTGAATAGCATCTTATATTGTCTTGCCTAATTATCTTTTACCAACACAGAGCATAATTTGGAAACACTCTTGTGTGAGTAAACAGGCAGAGAATATCCATTTCAGGCTTCAACAATATTGTCGAAGAAAGCACAGTTGCTACTCTGCTCACTTGATATACTACTGTGTCAGAAGTGCAGAATTGGAAGGGGCATTAAAATCAAATCCAACCCCCTGCCTAGTGAATGAAGCCAAATTAAACATACCCAACAAATGGCTGACTAGCATCTTGCACACATACAGTCAGGGAGAATCCATTCTGGGTCATTGATTTGACTATAAAACTGCTCTTAATGAGATTTCCCTAATATTCAGTTGGCAGTGCCTCTATGTACTGTAATTTAAAGCCATTATTTTGTGAAATGCACAGTGGAATTATACAAAACAGGATGCTTTTTTGTGTGTGACATCTTTTCAGATACTATAAATGAAAAGTACTTCTAGAGTACTTCTATTAAAAACTAAACATGTCCAGCTTCTTCACAGGAACTTAATTGCCCTTCTCCGAATCCGTTCCAGCTTATCTCAATCCTGAAAGCGTGGCAGCCAGAACCTGACACACGCTTTCAACACAAGGTGGTATTTAAAGTTGAATACTCTGCTCTAATGAGTATTTGCATGTGATAAAATGTTTCCAAATCTCTAATATTCACACTTTACATTTGTAAGTACACTTTAATATTTTTTTTGGCATATATACCTAGCCACCAAGAATTAAAGAAAGCTATTTGGAGAACTGAGATGGCTCACACAACCTTATAGCAGATATTTAAAACATTGCCAAAAGAATCTGTTGAAAGAAACAAGTTTGTCATTGTTATATATTATCTTAGTTGAGGTCTAAAAGTCAGATGCAATTTTTGCTCGTTTTACCTTAGAGTTCATCCTATTTGAAATTCTCAGAGAACATAGAGGAATAAAAAATAATTAATATTGATAAATTAACCAGTTAGAAATACTGTAATACATTAAGAAGAAGAACTGTTTATCTGCAGGCAAGACATTAAGACATTAGTAATTTCTTTGCAATAGCTTGATATAAATATGACTTGAAGTATGCTGGGAGATAATTGCTAGCTGAGATATGATATTTCCCTTCTTGTATATTAAAAAATCATGTCACATGTATCTAAGCCATGGTCTTCAGCAGCTCTGCTCTCACTGCAGGAAGTCAATGATTATTTTTCTGGTCTTCACTGTCCTTTTTCTCTTGTTCTCATACTGGATCCTAGAATGTTGTAATCCAAAGTTTGAAGGTTCTTAGCTTTTTTTTAATTTCCATGAAAATGTGAGACCCTGGCAGCTGATAATGGCAAGCTGGCTTTGCTATAGTGTTCATTTCTTTGATAGATTAGAAGATCCAAGCAATCTGGAACAAACAGTATAGCTTTGAGCATACTGGGAACAGTATGCACCCAAAAATGCACTTTGATTGATAGAGCAGAGAAGAACTGGATACTGGTTATAAGCTCATCGATCATTTTAACCATTGCCAGCTGTTCAGTTATTTTCAGGAATATTTCCAGTTTCTTCCATGGTTCCCCATAGTCTCAAGGAGGCATTCAGTTCAAGGACATGTCTGAATTGCTACATTTAATTTATGAAAGGGCCATTGCAATCACAGGTTATTCTCGTTTAACCAACTGTAGCCTTAGAGGAAAAATGCTACATTTTGCCAGTTGCCAGGTGATAGAGTTGATGTCTTTTATATTTTTTTGTTTGCAACTTTGCTTCTTTTGCCAAACGAAGTAGCAACTTTATTTCATTTTATTAGTCTTTAAAAATAGTACCCTGTTTTATAACAATGAAATAAAATGTAAGGGCTATTTTTCTCCCATTCAACTGTGTCTGATTCTTGGACGTTGCTTGGACAAGTGCCTGAGGTTTTCTTGGCAAGGTTTTGCTGAAGTGGTTTTCCATTGCCTCCTTCCTAGGACTTAGAGAAAGTAACTAGCTCAAGTCACCCAGTTGGCTTTGGGCCTAAAGTAGGACTACAACTCACAGTTTCCTGGTTTCTAGCCTGATGCCTTAACTACTACACCAAACTGGCCCTCAAAATTCTTGTAGCAGCAAATCTCCAGCCCTTTAATATGTTTATTTTTATTGAACTTTTTCATTGTTTAATATTATTAGTTAGTTTCAATTAATTTGTAATAAGCACCATTTTACTGCAGTAATCTACTTTGTGGGTAACCAATGATCCAAGCGGAACCCGTGAGCCATGTCAACTGTTCCTAAATGTATTCAAGAAACAGTATAAGCGAATGCAGCTGTTTAGTCTACAGCTTTAAGTGGAAAATGATTGAATACTTCCAGATTTATTTAGTCAGTCGTTACATGTAACATTTAATATACACTTTATACTGTAAGTCATGCATAACAATGTTCAAGGTGGAGTGGCGTATACGTAGTTTTTGCATGGGTATGTCAGGGTCCTTATTGCAAAAAGTAGGTAGATGCAAGACAATGAACTATGTGAAACCAAAACCAAAACTAAACTAAAATTTGATTTGCTTTAATTATATTTAAATTAAATTATGTTGAATTAATTACAAACAATGTAATTACTTCCCAATAATCATTTTCCCATTCTGTCCTTTTAACATTTAGCACCCTGTGGAAGTTTTGGCTGTAGTTCCTATCATTTTCCCGAACTGTGAGCATGCTAACCGAGAGATGAAGGGAGTTGAAACTGAACATGTTTGGAGAGCATCAGATTAGGGGAACTGGCCTGACCACTGCATATCTTGCATGTTATGGTTAGAGCTTTTTCAAAGTTATCTTCCCCTTGATACTAGCCAATAAGATGAGATGTTGCTATCAGAAGAGCTGATGTACATTTCCAAGTATTATTTATCACCATTCTCTTGGTAAGACTGAATGGAGAGATTTATAAAGAATAACAGAGTTGGAAGGGACCTTGGGGGTTTTCTAGTCCAACCCCTGCTCAAGCATGAGACTCTTATACTATTATGGACAAATTTCTTCTTTAAAACCTCCAGACAGTTGTACCCACAACTTCTGAAGGCATCCCATTCCTCTGATTAACTGTTCTCACTGTAATGAAATTTCTTTTTATTTCTAGGTTGGATCTCTGTTTGATAAGTTTCCATCTTTTATTTTTTGTCTTTCCCCTAAGTGCTTCGGAGACTGGGTTGTCATCCTCTTATTTGTGACAGCCCCTCAAACATTGGAAGACTGCTATCATGTCACTCCTAGCCCTTCTCTTTGTGAGACCAGACATAACTAGTTCCAGACATACCTAATTCCAGTTCATTATGTTTTAGCCTCCAGCCTTCTAATCATCTTTGTTGCTCTTCTCTATATTTTTTCTAAAATCTTGATATCTGTTTTGTATTGCAGTGACAAAAATTGGATACAAAATACCAAGTGTGATCTTATAAAGTACTATATAGTGGTACTAATACTTCATGTGATCTTGACATTATTCCTCTGTTGACTGCACTGATTTTTTTGGCAGTTGCAGCACACCAATGACTCATACTTAAGAGGTTGCCCACTAAGACTCCTAGATCCATCTCATAGTTACTTCCATTGAGCCAAGCACCACCTATTTTATACCTGTGCATTTGGTTTTTCTACTTGCCAAAAGGTAAAATATTATATTACTCTACATTCAATTGCATTTTTGTTGAGAAATTATGTTCTACAATGGTATTCAGTTTACTACAATGATTTTTGCAAAATGCACTAAAGCTTGGAGAATACCCTAAAACATCTCTGCTTATACTGATAAAGATTATTCTTTTTGAACATTAAAGCATATAGTCAAGCAAATATTTCCAATCCATTGTAAATGAAAACACATTTGAAAGGCTATATATATATATACATACACACATACATCCAGTCACTGAACATAACTCTATATATATTATTTTAATTGTTGATTGCACACCACCCAGAGTTATGTTCAGTGACTGGATGTATGTGTGTATGTGTGTGTGTGCGCACACACACATGTACATGCGCTAAATAAATAAATAAATCTGAATCTGGGAGTGGAGGCTGTCCTTGGTTAAGAAGTTACTAGTTTTCCAAGCAAACAAAATAGGGAAAAGGCATGATGAAATGTTGCTCTGTCAACATTCCTGCTCTTCTTTTGCTTTGATGCCACCCTTCCCCCATGGATAGACAAAGTTCTCAGCCTGCATGTGATGCTCCAGCATGGGTACTATATTCTCCTTTCTTAGTTTTGTTTAAAAAGAAATGGAAAATTTCCCAAATCAGCCACTTCCAAGATGGCAGGAATGCCAACAAAAAATCTTGACTTATTGCTAAATATTGTTTAGTGTGGTGTGTGAATGTGCTCAGTGTTTTCTTTGCTTTCTACAGACTTCAAAGCCAGATATTAATTAATTAATTAATCAATCAATCAATCAATCAATCAATCAACACCAATTCATTCAAATTAGAAGGAGAAAAGAATTTTGAATAAATATTAGGAAAAAAATCTTATTTATAATAAAAGTGAAGTCAGCACACAGAAATTAGAGTATATATTTCACTGGACATTTTTAAGCAGATGTCCATGTATCAGGGGAAGAGCAAAATTTTTCTCATGAAAGAAGACATGACTAAGTGCCAGTTGAAACTCCAGTATTTTATTTTTAGGAGAGAGCTGAGGAGTGACTTCCAGACATTATTAACTACAGTCCTAGTATCCTACCCTTAATGTGTTGACCGATGGTACTAAAAGCTTGCCATGCTGACATAAAAGTACAGCAGTTGGTTTCTTGCAGAAGGAAGAATATCTTTGTCTTTTTATAAGGCATAGTTACCAAGTGGAATCTCATTTCAACCATTTTCATATGATGGCTTCTCTTTAGTGATATATGTTATCACAATATAGTATGGTTTCTTCCACTATTGCTACATTGCATTTGGGGATAACTATTTCATAGGATAATTGTGATCTTGTGACTCCAATGATATATGGATTTTCTTCTTCCCAGAAACCATTGTACAGCTGCTGATGAATTCCAATTTCTAGGCTGGTAATGGAACCTTATTAAAGATGTGGAGACTGAGCATGCTGTTTATAATTAATTAAATTAATTGTAATTAAATTTTAAAGTTAATTAAATTCATACTTTGTTTCCTCCTCTCTCTGTTGTAACCCTGATCTCTTCCCTCACCTTTTGGAATGCTTCCCTGGTGAGTTGTTCAAAGGCCAAATGTGATTTTCAAAAAACAGTTCCATACCTCTGTTGTTGAGGTTGATGTTCATAGTGGCTCCATTTGGAGGACATTTTCATAAGGATGAAGATACAGTTCCAGTTTTGGCACAAAATGAGTTTGCTGGTCATTGAACAGCATAATAATCAGAGACTTGATGTGTCTATGGAGATTCTCAGTCATCCAGATCATGGTTATCCCAAAGGTGCTTTTTTTCCCACGAGACAACTGGACTTTCTTGTTTTTCTTTGAAGACATTTCTTGGATGAGAAATGTCTTCAAAGAAAAACAAGAAAGTCCAGTTGCCTCTTGGAAAAAAAAGCACCTTTGGGACAGAGACTTGACACTATAAGAATCTCTTTGACCTCAGTTCAGGGGTGGGATTTAGTCGGTTCGAACTGGTTCAGGCAAACTGGTATCTCCGATGATTGATCAGCTGGCCAGCTGGATCAGGTGACCCTGTCCACCCGCCCCTGCACTTTTCTCTCCTTTATCCTCACAGCTGATTCGTGTGGCAGAGCGGATTTCCACGCCTCAGCTGTAGCTACTGTGTTACTACATAGAAGGTAAACTGGTTGTTTTGAAGCTGTGCATGCGCGCAAAGCACGTGTTAGGTGCGCGTGCACGATCACCAAACCGATTGTGAAACTGGTTGAAACCTACCACTGCCTCAGTTGTTTCCATAAACGGTTTGTGATGGCTCATGGAGGGAGGTGAAAACAGTACAGTATCTGCTTGAACCCACCTATTTACTGAATGGTTCAAAAGGCACCTTTGCCAGATGTTTTGTTTTTTGAGATACTCAGGTTCAGTTATAAAACAAATTGGGGAGTAGAGATTTTCAGGAGAGGGGAAAGAAAAAAAGTCACTTCTAAAGCTGTTGGGGGTGAGTTCAGTGAATGTGTCCAGCAAAGCTACTGGAAACACTTGAAAGTGGCAACTGTTGGTCTTGTTTTTCTTCTCTACTCCTGTCTCAGGGATTTTTCTTTTCTCTACCTGCAGAAATTTCTGTCCATTCCCAGAGACAGGTTTGTCTGGTGCTCAAGATCAGAGCATAGTCAAAGGACTCCAGATTCATTTCAGGCAGGTTGGGAAATAGAATGATGGGTCTTCTGAAAACTCATGAGTATACACTAAGCAGCGGTTTAGTATTTACTCTAAAATATATATTAAAGATTTTTCTTCATAGCTGAATTATTCTGCAGTTACATTTAAATCAATAACACCCAGGAATTCTAAATTAAAACTTCATGGAAGGGAGAGATAGAAGAAACAGATGAATTGCAAAAAAAAAAAAGTCTATTCATCTACTTCAGGTTTTATTTTTCTCCAGATAATGTGAATGTTAACTAAACTATGTGAGCTAAGATTTTAGACTAGAGGTAGTCCTCGATTAATACCCATTCATTTAGTGACTATTTGATGTTACAACAGCACTGAAAAAAGTGACTTATGGCCGTTTTTCACACTTATGACCATTGCAGCATCCCTATGGTCACGTAATCAAAATTTGGATGCTTGGCAACTGGCATTGGTGGCAGTTTCCCAGGTTCATGTAAATTACCTTTTCCGATCTTCCGACAAGCAGACTCAGTGGGGAAGCCAGATTCACTTAACACCCATGTTACTAACTTAAAAGTTGCAGTGATTCCCTTAACCCACTGTAGCAAGAAAGGTTATAAACTGAAACAAAACTCACTCAGCAATTGTCTTGCTTGGCAATGGAAATGTTGGGCTCAATTGTGGTGGTAAGTCGAGGACTACTTGCCCTCTCCAGATTAATAATGGAAGATTCCCCATTCTCACACATATTCTTTGCCTGGTGAACTCTGGAATTATTCTCATTAAGTGTACATTAGCCAAGCAATGGACTTTCTCATTCTCATTTATCTGGCATTGTGCTTGAGGCATTCCCCCACTTCATTCATTGACAAAATATGATGAGATGCGGAGCAGCGTGTTTGATCCAGGCCAGTGAATTTGCTGAGTGCAGTTTTAATTAAAAGCAATTTGGTTGCTAAATTTCCCTGGGACTACACAGCATTGCTGACTCACGGCACCCCCTACCTCCAACACACACACACACACACACACACGCACACACCCCAAGAAGCTTTCCTGCTGACTGAATGACAAACTGCACTGCAGAAAGGAGTGGAGAAAGCACACGGCTGCAGAGTTTGCAGTTGCAGGCAATGATCTGAGTTCTTTTATTTGCAGCTCTGTGGGGAGCCCGTTGCCAAGAAAGGTTACTGCCTTGATTATGTGATCCAGTAGCACGTGGGGCTGATAGCAGTTGGGTACTATCTCCCGTGGATCTCAGACCAAGGAGATCAGGTCAGACAAAGCTTTAGATGGTTTTGCTCTTATCCCAGCAAAAGTGTAACAAGGAACAAAAAGGAGGCAATTGAATTAAGTAGCTCAGGGTTTCTTACTTGCCAATTGTATATATTTTTCCAGCATGTGATCTAAAAGAACTATGCACATTTGTTCCCCTCCTGCTTCAAGAAAATGGCGTTGTATTTAAGAGGAGAAATCACACATCCATCCTTAAGTTAGAATTCAGAGGGCATTCCCCCCAACTGCAGAAAGTACACTTTCCTAACAGACTGCAGCAGATGGAGCTGCTTCACAAGCTCAGAAGGTGTTTCTCTTATGACTGCTGCCAAGGAACCAATACATAGCAATCAGCATAGCAATCAGCATGACTTGACCTGCTAAAATGGCAGTTTCTAAAAGCACGTCAGAACACCCATGTTCTCAGTGATTAAGGAAACAAAGAGATCCTAGGGAAATACACTGCAGCAGAAGGCAACTTGCCAGATCAACCTAGTTACTGTCTCTTCTAGGTTAAGTTATTACTGGCCAAGCGAACGCCTCTCTTTGTAAGTGATATTGCAATCCAGTTAATGTGGTACTTCTGTGGATTGTCTTTTTGTCAATTGGCTCAATGATGATTTGGCAATTCTATGAAAATTGAGGTCAAATGAATACAATCATATTCTTTTTCATACCAACATGTTAACAGCCTTCCAGTGTGCACTGGCACGAACTAGCTCTAAGATCCTTTTTTGTCTTAAGACTTCTTTAAAAAAACCCAAACCCATACGTGTAAATATGGCTAATCTGGTTATTTTTATTCAGTTGTACTTCCTAGAAATGTGGGAGTTTTTACTGTTCAAATGTGGTCTTAATAAGAAAGTACTGTACTTTATTGGACAGCCAAGGAGGCAAAAAGTAACAAATTCTTCTACAGAGATCTGGCATTTTTTCAATGTTAATAAACAAATATGACCCATAGTACAGCATTTATAAGAGGACATGACTTATAAGAAGACAGTTGAATTTATAAATCAGTCATAATCCATAATTTCAGAACATGATGACTTTGACATAGTTCAGTGGCCTGGGCAAGGTAAAGAAGAAACTCCATAAATCCAAATGTATGATTGCATGGTCTTCCATATTTCACAATAGATGGGAATTTGAGATTTCTATAGTTATTTATCTTATAAAGTATATGCAAATGTATCCAATGCAAAGTTCTCATCCTGTCTCAGTGCTGCTAAAATACCTTTATTGCAGATTCTCTGTACAAGAAAAGTTCTGTGTTTTTATTCAGTTTATAACATGCATATCATTCAAAAGAGGAGTTAGTGTTTTCTTGAATATTCTTAAAGTAAATCTTTGAACAATATGCTTTGCATATTAGTAATCTTATTGAAAATGGAGAGCTATAACTCAGACCAGGGGAAAAACAGAAGAAATTTCTCCACGTTACATTACTAAACATGTACTTTTAAACCTAGCTAGCTGTTTTCACATAAAAGATTTACAAGGTAGTTGAAGGCAAACCTGAGTGTACTTCAAGAAATTAAATTTGTCACCAAGTGAAATACAAAAAAAAAATAATCAAATCTGTTGAGAATACATATTCATGTAACAAATATAGACCCGTCAAAGATAGGGTGTATATTGAAATGGTCTATGAGAATTTTCAGGGGACAAAGCTGCAATGTTCAATCTGTATACTGCTTTTTTTTTGCAGGGAAGGCAGTAAAGGCACTGTTTCGTTTTTGGCCTTTTGACAAGAAGTATACATATAATTCAACACAGAACATCAAATCCACCCATTATCACATACCAGAAGCTTGTAGTTTACAATCCTAAATGTTCTTACTTACAATAGTTTATAGTGACATTGTGCTGGAATTGGTAAACAATTTTGTCTAGTATGTTCTCAATCAATGTGAGCGGAGGTAGACAAGCTGATAATACAAATATGGTGTGCAAAGTGTAAGTTTTTTCAGCATCTCTAGAACCTCTGTTGGGGCTGTGTTGGTGATGATTCCCAAAGTCATTGTATAAAGGGAGAATGAATAAATTCATGGCAATGGGGATATAACTCCAGAGCACGGTCTACCATGCTCCATTTTATTAGCATTAGAATCATGCCCTCCCAAAATAAATCCAGCATTGCCAGGCATCCCGCTGGGCAGATATACGAGCTTCCTCCTGCTACTCCTACCTTCTGTTGCATGAGCACACAAAGGAGAGGTCCAAGCAAGATAGCATTCAACAAAGCTATTTTCCCCAAAGAATCTGCCATGAGAAAACCCAGCCAGGTTTTAAGATTCACTTAAACTCTACTGCCAGGCATCCAAAGCACACCAAATACCACCGTCTCAGTGCAGAGGAAAGGGATTGATAGCTTTTCCTTTTTAAGTGCCATGCAAGTTGCTAAGTTGGAGGGCAGGGTTGTATGAATTAATTCACAACAAGCACTTATGCTCCCATGTCTGTCTGTCTGTTTCTCTCTCTCTCTCTGTGTGTCTCTCTGCCTAACACACACACACACACACACACACACACACACACATGCACACTGGCACACACTGCAGTCTCTTACGCAGCTCTCACACTCTCACTTCATCCTCCCAACTCCCCTTACTAGCTTCCTGCTACACCTTAAACATGAGAAACCAGAAAACTGATGATCAGAAATTAGTCAGCTGGCTGGCAGGGATCTGGTTACTTGCTTTCCTCCCATTAATGGGAGCAGGAAATCAATGACCAGTTTTTCTTCAAGCAGGGTCAGCATGCTAATCAGATGGCCAACAGGAAGAGCAGTATTTTAACTCAGGAGGTCTGCAATTTTTGTAATCAAGAGAGGCGTACCACAGAGTATAGTAAACAATGTCCAATGCCCATTAAAAAAGGGCAGAACTTCAGTTGTACTGTCCTGGCCATGATCTTGACTGTTTTGAATGCACCCTGTGGACAGTCCTGAATCAAGAGGTTCAAGTGTGTCTTTAGCAGTGAAAAGGAATTTAAAGCTGATTGAAGGCAAGCAGGCAAGCAGGCAAACAATCCTGCTTTGATTTTGTTTAATCTTAGATGGGTCAGAGATGAATTTTGACAGGCTTTTAGATTTCTGTTATTTTATCTTGCTATTAATCCCCTTTTCGTAATCCACAGAGATCACTTCAGTTGTCCCTCTGAATGTTGATTTTTCCAACCATCTTGATGCAGGAAACTATTGTAATTGAAAAACCAAAGACCCCTCTGCCCCAAATAGGAAAGTACATTTAATTATGAAATTCCCAACCCTAATCAAATGTGTGATCCAACCTGTTTACTTTGCAACCTTGCACCTGCAAAGTGTGGATCTTATTTCTCACAACCTCTTAAGCATTTTTCCGACAACTCAAATGTTGCCCCTCACAATCTTACAGAATAGTTGGCATTGTTCATTCTGATTTTACTTTGATGCTTAAATGTAGGAAATAAGAAAACACTTAATTTTAAAATGGCTATAGAGGAAAATGTTTTTTCTTATCCACTGGATCATTTTTGTATTCTATGATTATTCTGTAGCGGCACACAACTTGAGATCCCACTAATCCTTGTAGCTTACCTCATAATTCTGACAGCTGTGTGTGCATGTGTGCATGTTCATTGCTTGACTAAATCACACTATTGTTTTCCACACACTCCCAAGCTGTTATTGCAAAAAGCCATCATCTTACAATGATTTCTCCCTAGCTTGCACTGAGCAGATGAGACCAGCCACATTTAGTGCCAGTGGAAACCCAACAGCATATGTGAATGGGGAATATTCGTAGCAGATTTGTCCTATAGCATCCATTGTAGGAAAAGGCTGGTGTTTGCACATTGCAGGGTACTTTAAATTGGGAAAGAGGCAATGTCTCCACTTCCTTCCCCCACCTTAGGCAGAGTCACATTTTGTTTTGATTTGACTGTGCAGCTAGGTTTTTATTGATTTGCGTCTGTCTCTGTGCTATTATGAATGTTTTCATAGCAACTATGAAAGCTATGGAACTATGAGGTTAGATTATGAATAAAGATTATTAAAGTTTCCTTTGGGTTCTTATTTCTAAAATTGGGCATGAAATAGTAAATTGTCTTATAGAGGGGGTAATGTTAAGGGCACGATTAAGATTAACGCCATAGTGCCTTTCCCACACTTCAAATAATGTGATGAAAATTTTTATAATAGCTTGATTTCTTAGATTCAATTAATAACTGTCCCCCACCAAATTTCTCCATTTTCAGATATGACAAAGTGACAATAATTCACATGCTTGAAAGAAATAAAGATCAATCAACATTCTCAGAATATTTGAAATCCCCTATTTTCAAGTATGAGAAATCGACAATAATTCACATTCTTAAAAGGAATACAGATCAGTCCCCCAATATTTAAATTTCATTGAATTATCATTGAAACAAAAGATTCTCGGAAATCCATTTACTGTATGTGTATATATAATGTTAAGAAGCATTATTTGTTGTTTGTATGCTGGTTATCATGTTCTTTGTCCCATTTAAAAATAAGGTCATGAAAATAAGGTCACAGTTAAAAAGGATGCCAGCACATTACTTTCATTTTTATATCTTTTTCTGGAGCTTTTCGGTTTTGCTTTGTTTTCTCCAGATAATGGTCAATGAAACATTAGGTGGAAATTAATTCCATAAAAAGGAGATTAATTTGGGATAATGGAAATTGCACAAGCTAGGGAAATACTCTTCTAGAATATCATACTTTATTATATATAATTTATGACATTATGGAAATGAAAAGAATACTACATAAAATCAGCTTCATTTGGAAAATTAAATTCTATCTTCCCCCTTTGTTCTCCTAAGATGAGACATCTTTATCAGACATCATGGTGTTTGTTTTCTTCCTTTTTAAATTGCTGATTCATGGTTGAATGAATTAAAGATTTGCAAAGTTGGCTTGCAGATCCACTGGATTCAGGCCAACTGCACTTTGGCACGCAAAACCATTTACAAGAAACAAAGTCTTCTGGAGCTGAAGTTTTGTGTGTTGAGGCACAGGCAAGTCAAATTGAGCACAGTCTAAATAATCTTCCAAGATTTGATTAATGAACTAGTAATTGTTCCAAGTTTAGTTTAGCCAACATGTTAGGATAATTGATATCAAAATCCCATTACAGATATGAAACTATGAAAAAAAATTAGCACTGCATCTGAGACATGGCAGCTAAACATGGTGATAACTCAGTTATTAGGATTAATATTCCAATACTGTTTTGCAACTATGCTTAATGTCATGGTTAAGAAATTGCTGCATTGGAATCCAGATTCCAATTTCACCTTGCCCATGAATACACTGTGAATCTTTGACAAAATCTTATGTAGAACAAGTGGATAGGCCATAGAAAGACCACAATCTGCAAGTGATTCTAATGGTGCCCTTATATACCTGACATTTTGATTTGGTGTCTGAACTACATACCGCTAATTTGGTGACAAAGGGATATTTCTAACCTGCACTTGTTTATCCTTTTTTAAACATTCATTGCATTTATCATTACATTGGTGAAATTAGTTTTGTTTATAATTTTTTAAAAATCTAAACTCTTCAGTCAGTATAACTAAATTAGCCCTCTTTTCCCTTTGCCATCATAAAAAGATTATAGTTCCATCTAAGTTTTGTACTACCTCTTCTTCCCTTTTGCTTGTCTTCTAAAAAACAATAAGGCCTTTATAATTTTCAGAAGGATTTACAGAAAGTTTTGTTTGTTTGTTTGTTTTTCAGTCCATTTAAAGCCCAGAGACTTTTTGCAGCTTATATAAAATATAAAACCAAATAAAACATCCACAGTGTAACAATTATACAAAACTCCACTAGCTTCCTCACCTAACCCCATAGGACATCCCCAAAATGTGGAAATCAGTAACAGTTTCTCTTTGTTTGATCTAATTGGTTAGGCTAGTATTGGTCTGAGTAGATGGTTCTGCAGATATACAAGATGAAGCCATTTAAAGTCATTAAAGTTAAAACCAGGTCATTAAATTTTATCCAGAAACTGATTTACATCCAATACAAAAGATGCAGAACTGGTATTATGTGCTTCCAATGATGGGAGCCATTATATTTTGAATCAGTTGTGGTTTCCAAGCACATTTTAAGGCCATCCTCAAGTACAGTGCATTACAATAGTTAGCCAGGTAGCAATAATAATATGAAATACTCCTGCCCCTGGTAGGATTGGTATTCCAGCTAAAGCTGGGCATAGGTCCCTCAAGCTACACTTTCCACTTGTTTCAGCAGGAGCCATGAGTCAAGAAGACCCTCAAGTCAGGAACCACTCTTACAGAGTTCTCAAGGAATGACTGATAGTCACTGAAAAATCCCAATGTATTCACAGCAACTCAGACGTACTAGGGTCCAATCAATCTGTTCTCTCCCCTCCAGACCCTTTCAGCCTCCAGCCAATGAAGAAGGGGCAGAATCATTGCAGAACAATGCTACCTATTCCCGACCTCTGAAGACTGGTCCAATATCAGTTGATGTATCAAAAGTCACTGAGACGTCCAGTAAGACAAGACTGCATAAAATAATCTATCCAGGACTGCATAAAATAATCTCAGAGGGCAACCAGTGTTGTCTCCACCCAAAACCTGGGCCCTGAACCCTGACTGAACAGGATCCAGATAATTTGCTTTCTCTAAGATTCTGCAAAGTTGATCCATCACAATCAGCTCAAGAACTTCCCAACAAATGCAGTATTATTAATATTCGTGTCCCAATATTTAGAGCTATTAATTTTTTATTAACAAAATAGACCACTAGATGTCAACAAATGTTAGAACTTCTTATATCTTCTTGCTAATATTCAGTGGTTGTTCAGATATTTGCAGTCCAGATCTAATTATGCCTACCAATCTTACATGTTAAGAAAGGGACCTATCAAACAACTTTTCTTCTGCATGATTATTTAACTACAAACTAGCAATTATTTACAGTTGAACTCTAATTCAAAATCAAAATAAGATTTTATTCTCAATAGTTCTAATACTACTGAATCCCAAATTAACCAAACACAATTTAGCTTAACATTTTGTCTGAATTCAGCCCACAATGTAAATGTATTGTAGCAACCCAGAAAATGTGGCTAATTGAGTAAACTATAATTAGGTGAACAATGAGAAATGTTTGACCATATGACCTTATAATACAGAGCAACAGACTGAACTTTCCTTCCTTACCTTGTTTTGGAAGATGCAGAAGCAATTACTTCACAGTATGCTGTTCTTTCATATATGGATGGAACTCAATGAATGCTGGCAATCTCCATCATCTACAGATTGTATAATATAAACTGAAATAATGACCATTTTTATAATGTCAAACTAAATAATTCTGTCAAATTGAACTAAATTGGACGTTAGACAATGAGGTTGGTAGATTATTGGAACAATTGATTAGTGATTAATAATGGCAGAGATTATTCAACTTCCACCTTAAATTATAGTGCTGAAATTAAAAAGAACTTGTAGTAAATAGAAACTGATTTTTGTGAGGATGAACAGTGAGCTACATTCTGTGCTATACTCAATATATATTCCTCAATTCAGGAATCTTTAATTCTAAGTGGCTGTTTTCTTCATCGGGCTCCCTCTGGAGAATCTAAGGTTTCTAACAAAAAGGGAAAAGCAGACTCTACAAGCTTGAAATCTACCATTCTTCTGGGTAAGTGAGTTATCTCCACTATATACTGGGATGTTTGTTTGTTCTAGGTGAGAAACATAACACAGATTGCAAGCAGAATCTCAAAACTCTTTAATCGCTAGAATGATCGTCCTAGTTCTGGAACTGAATTGGTCACTTGAAAGAAATAAATCAGTAGAGTTGAACTTATTTTTGAGACAAGCTTATATTGATTCTCTATTGCTGCTATTTGTAGCATAGATACACAGGCTTATTCAAGTACATACAGTACACTGCAGCATTATGACCTCCAAGAAAAGGCAGACTTTTTCACATTCCTCCAGGATTAATTCAGATTATTCTGCCTATTGGTATATTATCACCATGCACCTCACAATATCTAGTAACCATCTGATCAAAAGTTGTTTGCTAAAGCAGAAACTAGTAGCAAGTTTCCCAGTATATACTCTGCTGGGCAGCCTCATTTTCTCCCACGTTATTGATGATTGAATAACAATACTAGCCATTTTTCAAAGGGTGAAGTTTCAAGATGAGCCACTCATGCTAGGAAGTAATGTTTGCTTGTTATCCATAGAATAATAATAAAGGCAATGTGAACTTTTATTATTCAACTTGCACACCCTGAGAAGTAAATCCAGGCTGCAGAAGAGCCTAGGGCACTTTCCTGCCCTTGAGCATGAGGCAGTGTTATCCATGGCAATGTAGCAGTTTTAAATGATGAAAATGATAGTGGTGTATCATTATTGTTATTTTAGTTGGTTGCACAGTCAGCCAGATATTTAGATTGGATTTCGTATTTTTATTCACCTATTGAATCTTTCCCAAGGAGCTGGGATAGTCTTTTATTTTAAAAAAAGGCTAAAATAAAGCCTTCTACGGATTTAGTGGTGCATTGATGTATATTAGCAGCTATTTCCATAAGACTGCATACATATTTCAAACTAATTGTAATCATGGAGAGCCATGCTGATCATTTCACACTGATCTTTTTCCTGGTTTTTTCTCCAATTTCGGACCTATATACAAATTTACAAAGAGAAATTCTCACAATTTGTCCTTATCTCTGTAAACCTGAGTTGAAACTGCCCAAGAGAAACTGCCCAAAAGCTATTAAGAAGATGCTTATACCAAATACATTCCAGATAAAAAAGTTGTTTTAGGATATTTTTCCAGTTTTTTTAAATGCAGTGCCCAATTTCTTTTATCATAGGTTCTCTCCTACCTTCTTCTGACACTTTCTTCTTATAAGCCACCTATTTGGACATATTTGAATAAAAATACTTCTGGCTTTTGGTGCAGTGGATTGTTCTATGTTCAACACAGCCTGTTCTTCCTTTTAGATAACAAACATACCCTGCTGAGCAGTGATCAAAGGGCTGACTCAGCATACCTTGTCAGCAATGACAGTGAGTTTCTGTCTCCACGACTGTGGGGAGGCTTAAATAGGAAATGCAAAATTACATTAGTCCAATAAACATTGAAATGTTGATGTAATGAAATATATTTTTTTCCAATTCATTTCAAACTGAGTTTTTGTAGTTCCTTAAATCTCACACTCACTGACATGAAAATCTAGATTTTGAGTTTCTGCAACATGCAGCTCTAACATCAGGAAAGTTAGCAGAGTAGTCCTGTCAGAGAAACTAGCTAGGCATTTAATGCACTATCTGAGTATACTGGAGAATCTAAAGCTGAAGAGATAAAGATCAGGTGAACAGAGATTTACTGCATGCCTAAAAGCTTATCTGCAATGTTTTCTTGACTCTGAAACAGGTTATATGCAGAACAGTGATTTTGTAGAGATCTGCACATTTATAAAGTATTCCCATTTGTTCTTTACTTTTTACTTCCTTTACCCAGTAATAAAATTATAACTGACAATTGGGTGGGGTAATGTGTGAGGTTATGATAAATTCTGCCACATCATCAAAGTAGTGCTTAAGATTTTCTCTCTAGAAAAACCCATAATAATGTGTTCTTAAAAAAAATCCCTTTTGTGCTCACATTCTATTACATCAGTTTTTCCTACTCTGCACTAGCATGAAGTAAATCACTGGTCAGTATTTTATAGGCTCTTCTGAATACAAGAGAACTGTCCCTTCCACTGTTCTTCCAACACCCACTCATGCAAGCCCATATACACATACAGAGAGAACAAGCTGTTCGTTCAGCACCCTTGATATATCAGACTTGACTGACCATTTAATCAGCACCACGGACAGCGAATTCTCAACTCAGTTGCTGGGATCTTAATGTGAAATCTCCATTCAGGTCAGTGCGACCCAGGAATCTATTCCAGCTTCCCCAGTAACTACAGAGAATTAAATGCAAATCAAAGCAGTTCATTTTGTCAGCTTATTTTTTTCTCTCCATCTCTCCCTCTTGTCCCGAAGCCCTCCCTGCTCCTTTGGCATTATAACAGAAGTCAAAGGAAAAGAAAAAGCATTCTGATTTTTGACTCATTCCAAAGTATCTGTGGGAAACAGTGGTAAGAACAAGGAAGAAAGTGAAACTTACAGCTTGCTGGTGTGGACAGCCAGCACATGCCCCCATATGTGTGCACTGTCCGATAGGGCTGAAGACTTCAAGCCGACAGGGCAGTCTCTCAAAAATGCTGCAGTTGCTTTTTCCGCCCGCCCCTCCAGGGCTCCCATACATCACTGTATTCTGCAGAGCTCTAATCTCATTGGCTGAGAGGTTTCTCAATAGAATAAAGCTTCTGCATTAATTGGGAAGGGGCTCCCTCGCCCTTCCCCCTCCCTGTCCTCTTCTGTGGTGCAGTCCATTATCCAACCCTGGAGGTTGCCTTTAGCCCATCCCCTCTAACCAACTCTTTTCCAAGTGCCCGCAACCAAGCTTGCTGAGGTTTGCAGTCTGAATCAGGCACAGAGGCAAGGAAGCAGAGGAGGTCTGCCCAACCGATCGATGGAAAAGCCTGCTAAGTCAGCTGCAAAAGCAGGCAGAGGGGAGGGTGCACTTGCAGAAAACTGTGTGCATGTCTGTGTCTGCATGTAAGACAATGAGGCTCTGGCATTGATGAAGATGTCAATTCTCCAAGGAGGAGAATAATGAAATTAATAAAAATGTTAGTGATCATATGCCGCCAATATCATAGGGACCTTGCAGTGCTGCTCAAATGGCTCAGAGAAATAAAGCAAATAGTCTTTTGAGTGTACTGCCCTCTATAAATAAAAGAAACTTAACAAGATATTATCAAGCTCCATTCAAGGTCAAAGCTGCAGACTAGGTGTAGTTCTCGCCCCCCCCCCCCAGCATTGAAATGTCTTGTCCTTTTTGGCTTTAGGAGGACAGTCCTCATTTCTTGGCACAATGACTCAGAGTCAAGTTTTTGGTAAATCTTTGGTTCTGAAAAAATGATGAACTCCTGACATTCCTTTCCGAGCAAATGCAAGCTGGATCTTTCCCCAGCTTTGCATTGAGCTAAGAAAAGAATACGGGACTGCCCCAGTTAAATAGATTATAGCCTTTTTTCATTCTAAAAGCTAGCCTTGAGTAAAATACTAAGGATTGGGGGGGGGGGGGGAATAGGAAAATGAAAGACAAATTGTCATTTCACTAGAAGTCAGGAATGTGGCTTTGGAACTGCCGTGCAAGGTTACAAATGGCAATTTCACTTTAACTGCTATGAACTAGCTATTTGCTTACTTATTTTAGTGAAATGACCATGACCTTCAACCTAAAAAATTTACTAATTCCCTTATTTCAGCATTCCAGAGCCAGACAATGCATTCATGTGAATCATGTACAGTAAGATACCGTGTTTCTCAGAAAATAAGACTGGGTCTTATTTTCTTTTGCCCCCTGAAAAAATGGCTAGGTCCTTTTTTTGAGGGG
>JANHFL010003026.1:39584-61124 GCA_032468155.1 Oxyrhabdium leporinum
CTGTGAGACTATGGTAAAAACCCCCCACCATAGTTCAGACCTTCCAACTTCTCATGAAAAAAACCCAAAATCTCGCAAGTAACTTACCGTAGTATTTAGTATTGTTAATGAATAGCAGGTATTGCTCAGTCTAAGATGAGAATTAAAACCAACATGCAAAACATTCCATTATGAAATCCAGAATTTGTTGAAGATTCAGATCTAGCATCATTGCCACTCCATTTTCCTTTTATATATGCAAGTTATCAATTAGGTACATTATGTAAATGTCACTGACTGGCTGGGGAACTGGGCATGCACATCCTAGCCCAGTGTCAAAATCAGAGATATTGATCATTGCCATCTGAGAAACAGAAATAGATTTTCTGCATTTGTAGAATGGATTTGATTGTTCATCTCTGTAATACACCCTCAGCAATTATTGTAAGATTACAAGCATTATTTTTTATCTGTGTTCGTTCTTACCATGCCAAGGCAAGTTACACAAGCACATAATAGGAAAATACTGATATAGGCCAGTGACATATGGAATACCATTATGACTGTCTGGAAAGTTTTGTAGTACATTTCTTTTGGATCCTGTGGGATCATTTAGATTAATATCTTTTTACAGTGTCTAACTCAAAATTGAAAGATTGATATAAATACAAAAAGCAGGCTAGTTAGAGCAATAGTCTCCCTATAATGATGTATGGGTGTGAGAGTTGGATACTAAGAACAGCTGATCAAAGAAAAATGGATGCCTTTGACCTGGCACACTGTAAATTATTGTGTATACTATGGACAGCCAGAGCAACCAATAGAGAAGTGCTGAATCATATAAAACCAGACACATCATTAGGAGCCAAAATCACAAGACTATGTCTGATTTGTCATGTCATGCATGCAAATTCATTGGAGAAGTCAGCATGGCTAGGAATGGTTAGTGGAGCAAGAAGAAGGGGCAAGCAAAGAACTCACCAGCTTGATAGATACAAAAACATCCAACAACTGAAGGAAGCTGGCTTGACAAGGTTACATGGAGAGACCTTGCCTATAAAGTCACCAAGAGCCGGACGCAACTGAACAGTTAAAGCTACTACTGCTTGTATAAACAGCTTTATATATTGATTTGTAGTTATTAAGATCAAAAATGTTTTCATTTGACAATTAGCTAATTGTTTTTCTGAAAATTATATTGGGCTATTTTGGATACCCAGACTTAGAGGATAGTTGTTCACAGGGATAGAGGAAAGAATCTAAAAATATCAAGATAATCGCTGTGCCTATAAAACTGAAGCCCTGTCCCTTTTATATGTGCATCATACAGTGTACTTTGAAAAGCTATGGGGTTCAACTGTGCATCACAGCCACCATCTTGACTTTTTGGATACATGCTCCTTCACCCTTGATGATAGCTATTACTCCCAAAGATTTTGTGTTATATATGTAGTCAGAGGCCTTTTGACCCGATTTAGCAAGACTTCTTATATGTTGATAGGCCAGGATAACAGAAACCTGGAACAAGAGCAAATAAATTTCTAAATCCTATTGAACTATTGAACTATGTGGTTCATATAAGTATTCACTATGTACACTGCAGGATAGAAGTGTAAGTTTCAGTTTTGTCCATCCTCCCCCACTATGTATTTGGACTTTAATGAGAACTGAGAACTATGTACATAATTCATGCACATTATATATTTTTAGACCACATTATTTTCCCAAGTAGTTCAGATTGTCACCAGTTTTATCCACTCAACATACCTTTAGTAATACTGGGAAACAAGGAAATGTCTGGCTCAGAATTATCCCACAGACTCATTGCTAAACAGAAGTTTAAATCCAGATATCATATATCTTATTCTCAATCAGCCAACATGGCCAGTTATTGCAGACCAGAAAAAATATAGTCCAAAATTCCAGAACCAGCTTGATGATGGCTGATCTAAGCACTTTTCCATGATGCCTTGTTTGAGTCATTCATTTCTGTATGATTAACCATTTCCAACTTGATACCTTGTTCTTATTAACTAAGAGTTGTAGAATACTGTATATATAGAGGTTACCAGGATAGAAAAAGATAGAGTTCAGCTTTGCATGAACAGTATTCTGTTCTTTTTTCAGGGTTCATATGACACACATGCACATGTATTAAACATGTGTAACAATCTAAATTTGCATTACATTCTTACACAAGTTTATATTTTAGCTTTCATTTAAGACAACTTAGATGAAATCCAAATGGATCCAAATGGATCTGTGCATCAAATCCAATCTCTACAAAATGCACACAATTGTGTTTTGGCCCGGAATGAACACACTATGTTGTAGCTTACATGACTGTAAATTAGAAGAGGAATTGCTGTTTTTATTTCAGTATGGAGCTAAATTGCCAATACCATGTATTACATGCTATATAACATAGAAATTTTTCTTTGGGAGGGGATTGTTTACAGCAGAGATAAGCATTTTGGGGGGGATGGGAACACATTTTGGAATTTCGAGAAAAGGTTGTGGTCAGGCTCAAAACATAATTGTCAAGGGAGGCTTGCTTCACATTGACATATGAAAACACATTTGGAAAACAGGTCAAAGGAGAATGAACTCTTTAAAATGGACATACAAAGACACATTGGAAAAGGGAGAGTAAAATCATATTTTGTTGCTATTGATGATGACAAAAACCATCCCAGAGAGATTTTCCATTGTTCAAAGATAAAATTAAGATTCTATGGTGTTCATGGATGTGTGTGTGTGCGTATGTGTGTATGAATGTGTGTAAGTAATAAAAGATAAATTGCAACATTGCAGTTCAAACTCTGTCTCTTCCATACTAGTCTGTAATAAGTAACATTGCAGCAGCTTTTCATACCATCCATCATGATATCCTGGACTGGCTCTGAAAGTTGGGTGTTGGCAGCATGGTGCTGTTTTTGTTCTCCTCCTTCCTCTTGGACCAGTTCCAGTTGGTGGTGATGGGAAGGAGAGGTCCAGTTCATAACTCTTATTTGTGGGGTCCTGCAGGGCTCAGTCTTTCTCCCCTCCTATTTGGTTTCTACAGGATGCCACTACGTGACATCATCCAATCATATATTGAACATATAATTTGAAAACCACTGAAGAAGAGATTCTTGAGCACATAGGACCATAAAGACCATAATAGCAATAATGCTTAAACTTACATACCGATTTATAGTGCTAAGCAGTTTATAGAGTCAGTATATCGCCCCACAATCTGCGTCCTCATTTTACTGACCTTGGAAGGATGGAAGGTTAATCAACTTTGAGCCAGTAAGACTCAAACTGCTGAACTGGCAACCAGCAGTCAGCAGAAGTAGCCTGCAATACTGCATTCTAACCACTGTGCCACCATGGCACATTTAAAGATTAGAAAGGGATGTTAAATGCAGAGCTAAATTCTACCTGAAACAAAAATCTATACTTGATGAGAAAGCTTACATAGCTTGATGTAATGTTTTAGGATGTTTCAGGTAGAATTTAGTTCTACATTTAACATCCCTTTCTAATCTTTAAACGTTCTAAGCTCCTTGCTTTGAACCCTGCTTTTAAGATTAAACACTATTGCTGAACTCTGCTGAAATGTTTAATTATTTGATTGCCAAATGGATGCAAGTAGAAGAAGCTTCTTCCCCTTCTCTATCCATGCCTCAACTTTTTAGATCTTGTATTTATTTTCTCTTCTCCCTACATGGTACATGCCTACTGTCTCACAAAAATCCCTTAACATATAGCTTTCCCATACATGGTACAGTGTATCTTTATTCATAAAATGACTACCACAGTGAACAAGACCTGATTTGTCTTTGGGAATGCCTTTTATTATCTCAGCAGGACTTTTATAAGGCCCAAAGTCATCCCTACAAATAAATATGAGGCTGTGGGTGATGTTTTACTTTGCAAACTGATAATTTTCTTTTGTGTTTATTTACCTTTGTTTTAAGATGGGACAAGAAACCTAGTGGGAGTGAAGGAAAACGTTTGGAAGTGCCTAGGGTACTATCTAGTTTCAGGAGGCGCGAATTAGTATATGAAGTGTGAGGCAGGGAATATAAGCTTGCTATAAGTGCTTTTTACACTGTAAACCAATTCAGCTGGACAAAATCTTAAATCAAAGAGGTTCAAAAGTCATTAATTATAATAGCTTCTTATAGAGGAAATACATCTGAAATTTGAAACTTTAATTTATGTCCTTACAAAGAACATAGACTTTTTTTAAAACCCTGAATTATCTTGCGGAATCATCAATCTATTCAAGCAGGCATTCTTCTCTTCTACCTGCCCCAAATGTCATAAGAAATAAAAATCAGGAGGAAAGTGTCTTCTTGTATAGGATTGTGAGACCAATCTGTGCTGAATATAAAATGTGAGATATTGGTTTTTCTAGCCGGAAGATGCAGTGTTACTGGCTGTCATGATAATGACACTCACTTTCTCACTGAGTGAGAAATTGTGATCTGTTTCCATCCTGAATGTACTTTTGTTAAGGACACCCTGGGGTCTTTGCAAATGTAATAAAGTGCATATTTTATATTTTGTTGTTAACTCTCATTTAAAAATCCCCAAATGTGGGTGTCTAAAGGATTCAATCATATTTGCTTACTTGTCTTTAATGGTAGCATGGCAAGGCAAAATACTGTACAGAGGAAGCTTGAAGATTTATATTTAAAAAATTGTTGCAGCAATGTACCTCGGCTCTTGATGTTGGAGATATTTAAACTGCCATACTCCAAATGTGTTAGATTTCAAACCCGTAATCCACAATTATGCTGGTTGAGGAAATGCCTGATCTTTCTGAAGGGGACCATGCTCCATGTTCTATCTCCTAAGCAGTGCTATCTGGCAGGACTCAGGAAGCAAGACTTTTCTTGCCCTTTAGAACTTCATCCCTAGAGATCAGATTGGCCCTGACCCTTTCATAAGGTCTTTAATAAGGCCTTAAAACTTAGTGCTCCCCCTAGGCCTGGGAATCAGGAGGAAGCCCATGTATTAGCTGTATTTCCAATGGCTCTGTTGTTATGCCCATTGTTTAAACTGCTTTATGTGTAATGTTATGGGTTTTTTTAAAAATGATCTTATGTTTTTTTAAAAATAAACTGTTAGCCACTCAACTTGAGATCAACAGCCTTATGAATTGAAATAACGAAGAAATTAATAAAAAACAGTTTGAGAATGCAAATGTAAGAAATGCCTATCATAATTCTATGTTTCCTGTCATCAGAATGCCCATTCTATTGTCCCTGAGGATGCTTACTTTCCAGTCTCCAGCTTGCTCCTTCCTTTCGTCTCCACCCTGTTATTGAATTAGCTTAGAAAGATTTAAGCACCTTCAAAGACCGTAAATGACAAAAGGAACTTCTTGCCTTGATAAAGAATACATTTCATTTTAGAGAATAAAATGCATCTAAGGAGCTTTACACGACAATCCTACCTTGCAGTATGGCATTGTTTGGTGAGTGGGTGGCCACAGAAACGGAATAAAAAATAAATAAAATTTCATCCTGAAACAAATCATGTTGGCTTCCAAAACTAGATATAGGATTGCAGTCTTAAATAATAAATACTTGGCAGCACTGAAAATGAAGAATGGCCAAACAAGCCATAGATAAAAATACAATACAGAAGTTACATTTTGTTCTGTTGGAATATTAGATTTTAGTTATATACCTAAGGGTTAAAGGTAAAATAGATATGGATGAATTTTACCAAGATCTGTTGCATCAACAACTGGGAGTTCCAATTTTGTGAACTGATTCTCTTGAGGCCAAAGGAAACAAAGAATTATATGAACTTAGATTCATGCTCAGGCTTCTGCTGTGGCTGGCTAAGCCTCAAGTCTGGTATGTTTTGAGGAGAACACTGAGAGAGTGACCCATTTGTGTTCAGGTAGAGGGTTCTCTACATAAAAATAATTAGAGTTGCTAAGGAATCAAAAGGCCTTGTGGACATACTGCTACCATCTTGCCACTAGCTTTGAGGAAGCTTAGCTAGTCATTCCTAATTATTTCATTAAGGAGTATCTTAAGACAAGTTTTAGGATTTACCTGTCAGCTCTCAGAATTGAAGCAATGGCCATAAATTAGTTGTCTCTGATGTCAAAAGAGGCAATGCCAAGGAATTAAAAGCAAAAAGATCATAACCTAACATGTGGGAATTGTCAGCCTTAAATAACCTCTTGTGATACAGAAAGCACAGATGTAGCCCAGAGAGCCCAACCCTGCTGAATTTAGACAGCTGTTAAAATATGGCTTTTCCAATAGACCTTGGGGATAAATAGGATATCAATCTTTTCCTGTTGTACTTTGGGGTTATATTTAAATTGGGTTTGTACTGTCCCTTGCTGAAGAAATGTAAATTGGTGGTGCTGTTTGGTCGGCAGGGGCAGAGAGATTCTTTGTGGAAGACAGAATGTAAGCTTCTCAGAGTCTGAAATGAGTGGCGTGGCGTGGCATAGAAGCCTAATAAATAAATAATTGAAACATCTTAAAGCTTATTCTCTGCCAACTGACCAACAAAACGTAGCCAAATAATAATGAAATGGATTCATAGATACAATGCGTTCATTTGCAGGAACTGAAATTTTATAGCCAACGATTCTCATGGAGTTGAGGGTGCTAGGTGGTCAATCATTCTTGGTATCAAGCCATGTTAATCATCTTAACAAAATGCCTAGAAAATGAGCCCTGACAACAGGAAATTTTTAGCTATCTTACGTGAAACTATCTACACTTATCCTGAGCCTTTCATATGAGTTAGGCTGTAAGTCAAAGAAAACACTTGAATGTATTTATCAGAACTTCCTTAGATGAAATGAAGCAGAGGGTTGGAGCAAAATACTTTATTTTCCAGTCCAAGGATAGATAATTTCCCGATCTGATGGACTACACTTCCATAAAGAGAGACAAGTTCTGATATGTCTGGCATAGAACTAGGGTTAATACTGAGCATTGAGACCTTGTTTGTCCTTCTTTCTTAGATTTTATCAGCACAAATTTCTAGCCAATATTTCCCTCCATAAGATTTTAAAACATATGGGTGAAGGAATATGTATGGGGCTGTGTGGCTGTGGATATAATAAAGCAAAAACATTTGGTTTCTTAATATTTGGACAAAAATCAAGGGGCCTATATAATGTTGCTTATCTTAAACTAAATAAGTGACTAAGGCTAGTAGTATCTATCCTGGCTGGCAGTATTCCTCAGGCTCAAAGCCAATTATTCAAAATGCTTTACCTGAAGTTACTTGACACTAAACTTAGAATCAGATGCACATATCCAACAGAAAACAAGGAAAAGAAGGTGATTCTGTGAGGGGGGAAAAATAAACAGTTACACTTGACTAATGTCTTTATTTGGGTGAACAAAAATTGCTACACATTCATAATGTGCATGTGTCATATTGAGCTAAAATATATAATACCTTTCTTTGTAGAGATATTTATTAAATATAGTTCATTCTTTTTTATTCCTATAAATTAGGTAGATCAACATCTGGAAGAAAGGGTATATATATATATCTCATTGTTTATAACATTTCATTGTATTATAGGATAGATATTTTGCAGAATTATATGTCATTTTTATTGCAAATCCTGACATTCAGATATGATGGTGGTGCTGTCCCATCTTCAGTGCAGTTGTGTCTGTAATATAAGCTAAATTATTTCTCATTCAGATCCCCATAACTTAGTTGGTTTTGATTTTAGTTTGTTTTAAAAGTCAGTAAAATAAGCAGGTAGCCCATAGTTTACAGTAAGCTAGTTGTTTTGTAATCTGATGGAAAAGACACATTCAGTATTGAAATAATATTAACACTACTAATATCAATCATGCAAAAATATTTATTACAGGTTTCAATTAAACTAAGCCCAAGGCTATTATTCTAGAAGTCTTTCATAAATTAGCTCTCTTATGAATAGCAGAGGTTTTGAGTAATAGAAATTGACTAGGACTGCAAGACCAAGAGCTGAGTTTAACCTAGATCCCACAAAAATCACCTGTCACAGCTTCCAGTGGAGAGTGCTATCCCCTTACAGAAAGGAGAGACTGATTCTGATTACAGGGCAAATCAGTATCTGACAAAGTTATTTCTGCTCCTTAGAACTAAGCATGCAAAAATGTTCAATAGTATAAAAGGACATTTTCAGGAACAGCCATGACACTTGGAATGAAGTGAAATCAGTAAGAGCAAATGTGTGTATTTAGGAACAGATTGTCTATATTAGCCTTTCCCAATACAATGCTATATACTAATTCTACACTTCCAGAATTCCTAATGAGCTGGCTCAATCTTGGAAATGAAATCCATCTGGGATCGGAGAAGTCACTTTGGCAGAACCAATATTAAATGGAAGAGTTGGTGCTTCTGTCCCAAATTAACTTTCTGATAATGGAAATGCCCAAACATAACTTCCATGAGAAAATTTGCTATGAGCCAAGAAATTTATATAATAAATTAAGCTTTCTTTTGTTTTATTTTGCACTTGTTTCCCTTTTGTTAGACAAAGGAAGATCATAGTTTCTGGTATCTGGTAGAAGAGGTCAAGAGAGGGCAGAAGCAGTTCTGAGGGACAGTTCGGGGAGGGGGGGAATTCATCCTCTTTCGAGTTTTTTTGAATTTGCACATGTCTTTATCATAGTATATATTCACAGCATCGTATGAATTCCACTGATGTACAAAAAAGCTCAGAGTGAACAAATAACATTTAAGTTTGATATTTGTTTCATTTATTTCAAAAGCATGGTTATCTAAAGTGAGGTAATCATCATTTTAGATTTAGCAAATTGTTTATACCATTTGGATATCATTATTACAGCTAAATAATTACATCCAATTTTGCCCTATAATTGGTGAACAGATTCTCACATTTGCTGCACAGGAATTGTTGTCCATTTCTCCATGATGACAAGGTTCAATGTGGTAACTTATGTAGGTTTTATTATTGGAATTGTAGGTAACCATGTACTGCCATGACATCTCTATGAAGTTTAATTCTAGATTGGATTTGGTCATTTCCGAATGTGAATTTTACTCCATCCATTCTCCTGTAAACTTACTGGTATGTTTGGGACCACTGTCTTGCTGCAGCTTCAGCTGGCAGAGAAATGGCTCTATATTCCAATTGAGAATGTACAATTCTCTGATAAAAAGTAAAAATAATGTTTCTTTCAATATAGTACTATAATAACAAGTCATTCAGTCCTTAGGCAATGAAAAGTCTCTAAAGGATGACAATAAACTACTTGTTTGAATTGCATGCATGTAAGTTGCTATGACATTCTTATTGGGAAATACGTTTGGTTTCTCTCTGTGAATGTCAGCTTGGTCATGAAAATGGGGAATGAAGAACTGAACTCTTAAGGTGTGAGTGGGAGGTGACTTTCAGAAAAAGATCAACAAACCTGAGAAACAGGAAAATATGAGAAAAACTGAAAGTAATCCCACCTAGGACTTTGGCATTTATTTTATTTTATTTATTTACTCAATTTATATAACATACAATCTTCTGCCAGCCCAGATGTTCAAAAGCACACAAATGCAAGTAGATAAATAGGTATCACTTTGGTGGGAAGGTAAAAGCGTTCCGTGTGCCTCCTATATAGTCATGCCAGCCACACGACCATGGAAGCATCTTCAGACTACACTGGCTTCCTCAGTTAAGAAACAGAGATGAGCACCATTCCCTAGAGTCAGACACACCTGGACAAGGGAAACCTTTGCCTTTTTTTATAGCATACGATAGGACAGAGAGTAACCTTGGCAGGCTTTCAATGTTTTCTTACTCTACCCTGCAATTAAGAGCTTTTCTGAAATCCCTGGCATGCTTGTTTCTTGATAGTTCCTAATCAAAAGGGTTGACACTAGAGTCCTTGTGTCCATTATAGATTCATTTGTCCATAAAATGCTCCTCCTTAAGACTGGATATCCATCTACATGTTTTATTTTTAGTGTTTCATTATTTTTTTTTCAAACTTCAGTTGAACATCAGTGCTTTTCTCAGTATAAACAACTTGCTCTCTTGCTACTTGCCCATGAGTATCATTTTTACCTACTGCGTTTTAATAAGATCTCCAGCTATTATTCTGGGATTCTTTAGGACTTCCTAGCTAATTTTATACTGCACTCAGTGATTTTGACAGGTTAGCTATCGTGGGAAGATTCACTATTGTCTTAAACCTCAGTTTAAGTTTACATCTCTGACAGTGGATTGGGGGAACCTCAAGAGTTTTAGAAATAATCTTGTTGCAATTTCCAGACTGTTAGACATCAATTACTTTTTTAAAAAAACAAGTCTTCAGACATTTGAGTGGGGCATGATGTCCTTTTGACTATGTAGTAAAAGTTATGAAGAGGAAAGTCAAAGTCTATGAGATTTATATAGGGGATGGCAGAGCTAAATCAAACAAGATTGTTTAACACTCTATTTCCACAACTACCTTTACTTATCCCTTTAATTGAATTGATTGAACTTGGAGGCTGACCACTTTTTCACAAAGTTGAATGACATGTTGGAAGATTTTAAGGAAAGTTGAAGGACAACAGGGTCAGAAAAGAACAGTATTGGCAACCTGTTCTGTGGCTCTGATAATGTGCTTCTAGAAACTAAATAAACAAAATCTTAAATAGATTCCCTTGAGTCTATATACTAATTATTATTAAGAATATAGTCTTTTCATAATTTTTATTTGACTTTCATGGATCAGGGTCAATTTAAGTATTAAGGGGAATTTCTTTTCTGTGGATCAGAGTCCTAAGTTACACGATAGAATAACTATTGCCACTTTGCTTCTTGTCCAGCAGCTCTTGCCTCCTTTTTAAAGGAAAGCTATTTAATAGTTCCAAGCTTCTGCCTGCTCACTGATTAGCACTTCACAATAGTTTTTGTCCCAGGGAGATGCAGCCATCAACCTGAATTTCACACTGATGGCACTGATTGTAAAGCAGAGGGAGGACATTCAGAATAAGATCTTGCTGTTCAGTCTAATGGCGTTAGCATTTAGACCAGAAGAACTATCAACAGAATGGCAATTACATAGTGCTGCTTTTGAAGGTTATTTAGAAAAAAACAAGTTAAGGACAGATCATTATGGAGAAAATTTATCAGTGTGGTTGCTAAGCGTCAATATCAATCAATTAGAAGTTACAGTTAGTTCTGGAGGCATCAACAGTTTCTGGTTGGTGTTGTTGTCATGAGCCTGTCACTCAAGTGCTTCATGTCCTGCCCTGGCTTCCTATTGGCTTCTGGGTAAATTCAAATTGCTGGTTCTTTTTAAGTCTATAAAGCCCAGTACAGTAGACACCAAGATGTTTAGGGCCTGCTTTCTCCAGCCACCCTGTTTGATCCATGCATCAAAAACTGCTTTTGGTCCCCCATTTTTGTGAAGTGAGGGAGATAAGGCTCACAGTAGCTATTTTACAGTGTCTATACCCTGCACTGTAGAATGGCTTCTCTGTGGAAATCAAAGTTCTCCCATATGTTTGATTTCTGAAAGATGGTAAGATATTGGAAGCCTTATGAAGAATTAAATGATGCTGTTGCATATTAATTATTATAGTTATCAATATTTTGTGATATGTTTAATTATTTGCTTTGAACATTTTATGTATAATATAGTTGATCACATTATTGTTATTCTGCTGTTGACTTCCAAGAGTCTGATTAATTATGGTGATACATAAATTTACTACATAAATAAACAACAACCTTCATAATTCCCATCAAGGAAGGATGCAGCAGCAATCAGTCCATTGTTGGGGACACCCAAAATTTTGATAGAAACAGGAAATCATTGAGAAGGGTCAAGGGATAAACAATCACATTTAAAGCCCAGCTACCCCCCAGCAATACTGGACTTTAACACCCAATGAGTATTTTTCAAAAGAAAGAGATCTGGGTGAAAGATAAACCTCTGTCCTGGTTTAATTAAGTTTGAAATGTACACGATTTGATTGTGCTCTTAACTCCCTCCTAAGATTGCTCACTAAGAAGAGAAGCAAGGGACCAAAGTAATGTATTAAAAACAGTTCATTAGATCACATAAAGCACAAGCCATTGCTTAATTATTCTGGTCTATTAAGAAAGAATTCTGCAGAGAAGAAAACACCTAAAGGCTCACTCAGTAAAGCCATACATAGATATTGGCGGCAGAGTTATGCTTTTCTCAAAAGAGAAAAGCATTTGAGTTGAGGCATCTCAGCCAAAACCTGACCCAGATATCCATGACATTTACATATGGTTATTTATATGTGCAGAGCCAAACTAAGAAATCATTTAAATTTAGAGAGAAATTAAAATGACATTTATGAGCTGAATAGAAAAATGATACATTTGTGTATTGTTAATTCTCTCCTGAAATCACCAGCGGTTGGATACATATATTGTTGAATTAAAGCCAGTATGCTTCCGTCAACTCCATGGTTATTTGTTTTAACCACTGGAGGAAAATATAATCTAAGCCATCTGTACCAATAAGTCATTTATATATGTTAGCTATGTAGGGTGCCATTTACAACTAATGCATTCAGCCTACAATCTTCTATTCATTTACCTCAGAAAATTCTGTTGACCTTGCTTCTGAGTAGAAAGAAATATGCTTGAGCTTATAATTATAGTATCATTGATGCATGACTGGGCACTGTTAACAAAATAAAGAATTTGTTCCTACCTTTCAACATTAAGATCAGAGCAATCCAATTGAAAAGAATAAAGTAGGAAAACTGAGTACTTGATTGGTAGACCCCACAAAATATTACTGCTGTAAAAATACTGGGAAGTTGAATCATTCCAGAAGATGAAACAGGTACTTCCCTATTGTCATATGAACATTACATGAATGTGTCCACGAAGTCACCAGAAGTCAAACTCAACTCAAAGGAGATTGAAATGTTTTAAATTACATTAGTACAGGGGCTCATTAACTCAGATGGATTTTTAAAAATGAAATATGCAAGTTCATGGAGGACAGACCATAAATAATGATAAACTATGACAGCCGAAAGTGATACGTTTTTCATAACAACATATCAAATAGTTGGGACAAGTAATAATTGTTGGCCAGTTTCAAATTATATGAATTTGTTTGAGGCTGGCCACTCTTGGATCAAATGTTCTAGACTGGATGGATATTTGATTTGCCCTTGAAGGTGATTCTTATATTTAAAAAAAAATAACACAGAAAATATTTTTTAAGATATGACAATGTCATAATCACTTCTGCAGTGTAAAATATGTTGATGTGTAAGTAAAATTTCTCAGATTTCTTGGTCTGACAGTTATATAACTTTGATTCAGAAAAAAAAAGCTAGGGTCTTCTATTTTAAGTTTCTTCTGTCTGATGCTTTCAGAGGTGTTGGGTTAAAACTCCTATAAGTCTTATGCTGGGAACTGTAATCTAACATATCTAGAAAGCAGCAGGCTTTAAAAGGGTGCTCTACTAAAAACAGTGCCAGCCGGCCAGCCCCCCCACAAAAAAAGTTGAAAAATGCAGCTGAATTACCTAATATGGAGCTCTTGCCTGAGTCATAGGTTTCAAACTAGTGGTTTCAAAATCTACATAGTAAATAAAATAGTTTACAAATGTTGAATCAAAATTTCGATACATTGTACTGCTTTCCATGGACTGAACAAAGCATTGGAGCAGGACTCATATGGCCAGGAAACCCTGAATCACTTATATTTATATAATTGGAACAGAGATATCATCAAGGCTGAGCCAATGGCACATAGCCTACAAGGGGATAAATTATTAAGATCAAAAATTCTGAATGTATTGAATAGTATCTTTCATGGAAAAAGTGAAGGTTTTGTGACTATCTTGGTGGGACCCAGGTTCCCCGATAGTGTGATTGGTGAGACTTACAAAGCAAAAAGCTGAGAAACACTAGGGGCCGTGGGGGTGGGGAAAACATGAACAGAAACAAAAAAATGCTTGGGGTCTCCTAGCAGTCGCTTGCAAAACCTCTGCCCATTGGCCCAGCCTTCGACACACAAAGTGGCAGAAATTGGACTGCTTCCATCTAGTAATTGATTGGCTTTTTTACAGTCAAAGACTTGTGTGGCCCTAAATCCTTCAGTTGTCACCAGAACCAGGTTGCCAAAATATCCATAGGTGACAGTCAAGAGCTATAATATTCGGTTTGTTCCAGAATTTTTGCAACCCAGCTATGATGGTCTTGTTCACTCTTGCTTTACTAATATATATGAATGAGCATTAGCACTGTATGTTCTAGTATATGGGTGATAATGCACATTTTATAGCTTGTTCATTATAGCCGAACTGCAAAGATGTGACTGCAGTTATGCACCCCAAGAGGTCTAATGGACAGAAATGATGCCACTTTGCTCCCTAATTGAAGAGATTCCAATTTGTGGGTGGCCAAAACAATCTGTCCATCTAAAAGAGTCTGGCTTTACAAATTACACTGATTCAGATTTGCAGTAGTATCTCCAGCAAGCCTCAGTGAGGCCAAAATGGACCCACACTAAAAATGGTATTACTGAAATGCCACCTTTAGGTACTTGCAGTTCAAATCAAGCAAGCCACATTTTGTATCATTATCGGGGTAAAAATTTAGTCTAGGTTTATAGCTGGATTCATGCATTGGAATAAGTAATATGGTTTGTTTAGATTTGATCACAATGACATGCGAATCCAGCCGTAGCACAAGATTTAGAGTTAGCATATCTAAATGAGCTCGTTATGCCTTGTTCAGTGTAAAAATGTAACCACTACGACTTTTACATTGGCTCTGGATTTTGGGTTCAACTAAGCTAAAGAATTGAAAAAGTATGAAGCACAATCAGCATTTCTCAAATGTTTGCAAAATGTAAACAGACCCCTATTGATGTCATGATGATGTCCAAAGCTAAACTGCCATGTTTTCCCCGAATAAATAAATTTGATCACTCAGAAAGCTGTGCCTCAAATGGCACTAAATGGTCACATATCAGAAGACAATATGGGGAATCAGTCCAATATCAGTATCTGCAGAGGTAAGGATCTCTAATCCATGCTATCTGATTGGGGGAGGATAATATTAACAAAGGGATCCTGAATTCAGTTGCATTACCCAGCGAGTCTGACCGAAGCTGAATATGTGGAAGACATTAGAGAATTCTAAGTGAGAGACACATCTTAATTAATTGATATAGTGATAGAAAGCACATCTGGCACTGTTGTAGTGCAATGGAGAACTAATGTAATTGGCTAAATTTAGGCAATGTGTTTAACTTGATTACTGAACTAGCCTATTTCTTGCTCTACGTAAGCCAATGAATCATAATGCCAAAATCAGAAAGGTTGGATTTTGAGGCTAAAGAAAAAGTAACTAACTTCCATATGTTATAGCAATAGCACTTAAACTTATATACCGCTTTACAGTGCTGTACATCCCTCTCTCAGAGGTTTACAGAATCAGCATATTGCCCCCAACAATTTTGGGCCCTCATTTTACCCAAGGATGGAAGGATGAGTCAACCTTGAACCTGGTGAGATTTGAACTGCCAAATTGCAGGCAGCCAGCAGTCAGCAGGAGTAGCCTGCAATACTGCACTCCAATCACTGCGCCACCAACCATAGAGTAGAATTGGAGGTATTGGTGATCATAGGGACTACACACTGATTGTTGTAATATTTCTTTGAACAGAGAGGATCAACATGCAGGCAACACAGGAGTTCACTTTATTTAAACGTCAAAAGGTGTTAAGACAGACCAGTATTCCCAGAAAAAACATGCTGCACAACTCAGCACAGCAGCTCAGCAGAGACTTGGTGAAAGGTACCATACTTTGCTTGGACATTTTATTTTTATTTTGCTTTAAAAGCTTCTCTTTTGGGGACTTTTACCCCCTTTCTTTTACCACTAGTATAAACAGTCTGTGTTGGAAACAGTCCAGATGGCAGTAGTTTCCTTGTGATTGTTTCTGCAGTTATGTACAACATCTGGAATTTTTTTTTATTTCATTTTGTTTACATCAGTTATAAAAGAAATTGCAGGTTTACAAAGAACAGTTTTCAGAAAAGAAAGAGAACATATCAAATAATAAACAAAAAGCAAGAAAGAGAAAGAAGCAAGATATAAGATAGCATAGAAACTGGGACCATAAAACTGAGAAATTTAAAAAGTGGTATAAAACCCCCTATAAGGAATACCATGCAGTTAAGAAACACTAACTCTGCCAATACACACCTCTCCTAAACAGGATTTTTTTCACTTTTTCAATTTTTAAAAAAATGCATTTTAATTAGAAAAAAAGCTAAAATTGTAAGAGTTGAGCCTCCAGTCAGCAGTAGCTAGTAAGCCAAGGAGACCCAAAACTTTGGTGCTATCCCAGCTTCACCTCAAGCCAAGATCTTCATGATTTGGCTAGAGCAGAAGGTGACATGTCTTTGGCAGGGAAAGGTGCTACGTTTTCTGATGGAGTGATGAATTAGTGCAATTATCATTATTCCAACAGCTTCCTCCTAGCTTTCTGTGGGACTGAGCCCCCAACTATTTAGCACCAATGCTCCTAAGTAGGAGCCACTAGGAACCATCCAGCTTTGCCCTTTGAAGTTTCATGATCAAATGGATGAAATTCCCAGATCCCCTTGTTTAAATTTATTTGCAATAAATGGAAATGAAGTTAGGATAGCATTCAGTCTGGCCTCTCTTTCCTTCCTTCAACACTGCATTCAAATTAGTACTCAGACATCTAGCTCCACTCTTTGTCCTGGGTGTAAATCCCAATGCTTGTCAACCAGTTATCTCTCTGGGCTGGTGCTGGGTCTCTTTTGCTCAGGCTAAATAAGGGGTGGTGAATAGATAAAGAAAGCTAAAACCAAACTGCAGAGAAGAAATTAAGCACATTTTTGCTGCATTGCTGAACACAGAAACTGTGCTGTACTACTCTACACAACTGCTATTCAGTAGATCATTTGCTTGGTTTAAATAAGATGTCAGTTCCAATCCTCACAGAGTTATTAAAAGCTTTTAAAGGATCTTAGGAACACCCAACTAGGAAGAATCTTCCTATTATAACCTGGGAGACATGTTCCTGCCATTAAAAAAAAGTTAGAATAGATAATCTAAGGATCCATATAATGGTTCATCTTTTCAGTGAATTGAACTTGAATCAACTGTGATTACTATCCTGATTTAAATTACAATTTTTTATAAGTACAAATTATTCTTGCTTACTTTTACTTTGGGGGAAAAAACAGCATTTGGAGGCTATAATCAGAACTTTTTAATGTATGTTAGCCAGGTCACTTATCAAAGGAAAAACATAATAGCTGTCTATATTGTTTAGCTCACTTCCCTTTGAGGTTTCTCTCTCTTCTGAATGTCTACAAAGTGTACCAGTATTGTCGTCCACTATTACTTGATATGATCTGCACTATGATACTATTAAACTGTTTTGTAAGTTAAACTATCCACAGAATCACATCCTTAGCCATAATTTAAAAAGCACGAGGACAGCTGTCTACAGCTTACAGTAGCCCATAAGCATCATGTTCATTAGCAGAACTGAAGGGTATAAATACTTGGCAGGAACTGACTCTGGCCTGAACTGCCCTGTAATTTATTTTTCTTTATTCAATCGAAGATCAAATTCTACAGTAATGAATAAGCGGTTTCAACTATTTATATACTTCCAATGTACAAATCAGTAACTCTCTAAGAGAGGTATTAATTCTACCCTTAGTGTGTTGTTACCTGAATAGCATACTATAACACACTACTCTTATAAACAAATGGCCCTGCTTCAAAGTATTCCACTGAATACTTCATCAAACATATAAAACAGAAAACAGAATATATGGAAATTGAAAATTCTTCATTAATAACACTATGGGGCATCTGTATTCGACTGTGAATTATTCTAATTCCAGTAAGAGATTCCAGTCTTCCTCTGTGCTCTCCCAGAATATTGGAATCTCTTACTTGAATCAAGTTAATGCATCAGTTCTGATGCAAAAATCAGGTTTTCCCATTTCATCCCATTTAATCTGGGACTTAATAAAAAGTTATTCTTTATGATGGGATCCCATTATAATAGCACTAGACCAGAGAGATTAGCTGGGAAGAGTCTGATAAGCTTTTTTTACATAGTTTTCATTAACCAGGAAACCCTGCCAATTAGTGAAAAGAGTGAGCTAATGCAGAGAAAGCAGCGCAAGAAATATGAAAGGCCAAGTTCCTGTGGAAGAAGGCATTTTAAAATTTTGCTCCACAAATTTCTTCCACTGACCACAGCAGCTGCTGGGAGGTGTACATTGTACAATCAGAAATGAGTCAGGAAATCACAGTTACTCACATATTGTCTTTTTAAAAAGCCAAACAAATAAAAAACCCAGCATGGTGTATCACAGATACAAGACTCAGCTTCCAAGACTGGTTCCTCAGACTTATTCAGGCCATTCAGTTACAGGTTATTTACAACAGATTCTTATTCTAAAAAAATGGGGGAAAAAAGGGGGGGGGAGGCAAATGAGGAACCTTTATGTCAAACCAAGCACAAGGTTTGATATTTTGTAAATTACTGTGCAAAATAGCTCCAATGCAACAGGTGCTTGAGATTGGCAAATGGTGCTCAGCAAGAACATTTTTAAAAAGATGAGAAAAAGGAATGTGGGCACAAATTGGGAGAAGGAGAAAGCACCAAATGTGTAAACAGAACATATCCTAAAGGGAAAGAGGGCAGAAGACTAGAAAATGTTTCCATCCGGCTGATTTAATACATTTTATGTCAATCACTTACAGCACCTTAAGTATATTTACTTGAAAACGTAAGTCTTGTTTAACTTGCATCTGAGTAAGCATAAGATCAGGATGCAAGGAAGAGCCTCCAAGTAGTTAACTGGAGAAGCAGATTGTTAGAAGTATTTTTGTATTAGTGATTTATGAATTTGGGTTTAGTTCCCCTACATAGCCATCTTTACTTTTAAGATGGTGAAATGTACAATTACTTTGCAGTACTGCTTCAGTTAAAAGTGGATGTAGTAAAAGAGAACTCACAAATTGAAAGGGGCAGTTCCTATTGTAATTCTAGTCTCTGGGAGTTGTGATACAAGTCAGTATTTGCATCATGGGTAGCTGTCCTTTTTTTAAAAAAAGTCAGTGACATTCTTTCAAGTTATTGCTTTTTGGGGAAAGGGATTAAATAGGACTTCAAGCTTTAAAGTAGCTCTAAATATAACTGACAAGAACCACCACTAGGATTCTAAATGACCCTACTAGTGAGACCACCGAGATTCTCCGCTACTACTGACATCACCCAAGTGCTAATGAAGAAAAAGGTCTGAAATAGAAACTTTAACAAATATGAGGTCTAGAAAGATCCACCTGCCTAACACTTCCATTTCCAACTAATCAGATTGGAGAAAAACTGCATAGCCTTTGTAGGAATTTGGAGAATGCTACACTAATACAGAAATACTAGAAAAACTTGCATTGCCTACTAAATGACACTGTAAGATGTTTTGCTTCTCTTGTACATTAGCTAAGAATTCTGGAGACTTATTTTATATTTTCAACTCCTAAAGCCAATTAAAGACTGAAAAGTCCTAAGAAGGAATAAAAATATTCGCTCCCTAGTGGAGTGGAGGACCTCGGGTCTTACATTTTACAGGCATGCTCTTGAAAAAGGTGTCCAGGTATGGAGGTTTTGGAAAGTTGTAATTATGTCTCTCCTGTTTGCATACATTTGGCTGGAAAGGAAAACGAAGGAAGACAAAATGTGCAAACACATAATATCTTGACCCTGTCACCAGCAAGTTGTATGGATTCTGAGTGAGGAGGCTTCTCTCAGATAGAATACTCACATTCACATCAATTGCACAGAAGGATAGTGCAGTTTTTACATGTTGGCAAAAAAAATGTTACATATATAGCACCTATGCTGTTGCAGAAGATTAAACCAGGACATTAAAGATTCAGTCTGGTTAGATTTTCATTTTCTATGCAACAGTTTTCTTTAAACCAGTCTGGGTGCACCTTTTGTCATAGCCTAAATCTATTATGTCATCCATTGGGTTCCAAAGCAAATTAATATCTCAATTACATAAAACAAAATATGTACATATGTATAGTTATACAAAGATAAATGAGCACCTTGGATTTGCATGAAATAATCAGTCGTAAACTCCCACTATGATGTTAGATGATCCACCCATTAAAAAACAATGATTACAGAAGTATTTGAATAATAGAGTTGCTATGCAGTTGGCTACCAATGGAAAATAAAGGGAAATACATTACACCACATTTTTAGGATTTTTGGATAGCAATATTATGAATTATTTAGCCGATACTATGACTGGCAACTACCATCATCTGAAGTTCTACTTCAGGAAATTGTTTACTCTCACTGTTGATAGTTGGGTGGTGAGAAATTCTGTATTTTCATCTGTAATCAGTCAATTAGGAAGCACTAGCTACCACGATAGGATAGCTAGCTTGGAGCCTTGTTTAAAAAAATTAAATTGAATATTTGAATCAGCAATTATTATTTTGAATCAATATCACTGCATCTTCATTTGCATTTTACCAATTAATTAAATGAAGATCCACAAGTACATTTTTTTTTATTTGTCATGTGCCTCATGTCTTTAAACTCAGAAGACATGCAGTCCTGGGATGTGGTTATTTAATTGTATTCAGCAAAACTGGAATCTGAAGGAAATGTTGAAAATACAGAAAATTTTATAAATATTATATGAATTGTATAATATTTATATAATTATAAAGTATTAATGAAGAGATGTATCTAACATCTAAAATGGAAATGGCATGGGGGAGAAGTGCTGTTTTCCATCCATGTTTGAAAACATTTCCTATAAATTGCTCTTAGCCACCAAATTCATCTCAGGCTGATCATCTGGATAGACAGTTATATTAGTTATGAAATTTTGATTGGGCCAGCTCTGAGTTGAATAAGATGCTTATCTTTTACTGTCTTGTCTTAAAGATCTAAAGTAATAGTCTTTACTTTAGCTTCAAAAGTGCCAACATCTTGTTTGTTTGCATTTCTTTATTGCCTTCTTCCCCAATCAAATATCCTCTACATATGTTAGACCACAACTTTCATTATCTCCTGTTGCATATGATGACTGAAAGTTATGGTCCAAATATCTCAAGGACACCAAGTTGGGTAAGGCTGTCCAGTTTGTAAACATTGCTCTTGGCAGACTTTGGCTAGACAAGTAAATTCCGTGGAATTAAATAAAACTCCTTTGGGTGACATTGCTTATTCCAGCAAATGGAATGAGTGAGCAACAAAGGAATTCCATTTATTAACAAAAATCTTTGCTTTCAGAAGAAGAGCTAGTTCTTGGCTAGGACTTACATTTTCCAATATAAGGTAATTGAATAAGCATTAGGGATAGGAGAGTGATTTTGTTCATTAGGTTTAGATGTTTCAGAATGAAAGGCAGCTGCTGGATTAATTAGTCAATTGTCTAAGCAGTTCCAAGCATCATAGTCAATAAGCCTTGGATGTTACCCTTCCTTCCTTCCTTCCTTCCTTCCTTCCTTCCTTCCTTCCTTCCTTCCTTCCTT
>JANHFL010003026.1:72772-102873 GCA_032468155.1 Oxyrhabdium leporinum
GGTGATGGTATATTGCTCATCTTTATTAGGTCCATCTTATCTTTTTCTCTCTGCCATTTCTCTCTGCCTCATTCCTCTGCTATTCTGTGATTCTTTTTAACTTATAGTATGAAAGATGGCCAGCAGGAAAGGTAGCATTTAAAGTTCTGTCCTTAAAGCCTAGGAGGAACAAGTAACATAAGACTGAGCTATGAATGAATCCAAAATTTAGTCCTCTAGATATCTGAAATAAAGTTTTTGAAGATGGAAGTGTATCAAAAAGTTTGTCATTAGCTAGCAACTTACCTTGAAAACCTGACAGACAGCTTCATCCAGCATTTTCCAGTCCAATTTCCCATTCACTTTGCTACTGCCCAAATAAAACTCCTGCTGCTTCAAGTCCTAGAGGCCAAACCAGAGGTATAATATGGCTGGGGATATTTACAATGGCAACTGGATCATCTCATTATTCCCTCCCACAAATATATTGCATATGAGACATACTGTCTCAAATAGTGACCTCTCCCTTCTTGTGATGGTACTTACTCCTTTGATGATGTGCTGAGGTGGCATGCGCACTACTATTCGTAGAACCATTTCATCCTTCTGGGTACCAGCACTGATGCCGTCCATTGGCGACAGTTCTGGAAAAGCAAAATTCAAGCACATTATAACTGATCAGCTCATTTTAATCACTGAGAAAACTTGCCTGTCACAGACTGAAATTGAGTTAGTTGCACCATATTTGTCCACGAAAAAAATCTATTCATTCTTCCCGCTCCATCGAGTCCAGAAAGTAGATTTTTTTTTCTTTAAAATTATTTCTAAAACCTGATGGGTCAATTAAGAACTCTGCTTTGCTTTATTTGAATTTAGTAGCCCTCACAGAGAAAGCCCTTATGATTTGAGGGGGAGATCTCTTTTTGCTGTTCCATTGACAATAGTTCCTTTTTCACTCCACTTCAAATTTTATATATATTTTATATACACACACACAATTGTTGGCTTATATCCAACTTTTTCACTATCAACTTTCTTTAAAAATCTGCTATCAATTCTGGTTTTATGGTGCTTTCAGCTTTCCTTTTTCTCATACCTTCTCAAAAGCTGAAGAATCCTGGCATTTCTACTTTCTTCTTTTTTAAATAACTCACTCATTTCAAAAGCTAGAAATGTACCAGATGTAGTTTTCTGGTCAAACTTTCATAAATACTGGCTTTTGCATGCCAATAATAATTTATGATTAATAATTCTATGAATACTATCAGTTTAACCTGTGATTTTTATTTCCCTGGTGTATGTATTGAAACTGTTTTAATGTCTTCTTTAATAAATAAATCACTATTTTTAGAACTTTGTCTATGGTTTTTTTCTGAAATATCAGATTTTCCTTCAGAACCTCTGATTCAATTTTATGACAGCCACCATGTATGTACGAGATGATTAGATTAGACAGACACATGCATGCAAATATGTACACTGTAAGTCTTTAGGTATAATCTTATGCTTCTTCTCCTGGAGCATCTGTTCAAATATTGAATGTTTCTTTCTTTTTTCCTCCCATTTAGGTTCATGAAATCTAACACAGAATCTCCTTTATTTTAGATCTAAGCGCATCTCCTTTTCTTTACTCTGATTCCACTTTCCCCTTCCCTTGTAGATTCTCCATTTGAGAGAAAGTTCTGTTAATAAAACAAGTGACATTATCAGCAGTCTGTGTATATTACCAACAGAAATTTGCAACGCAATTTCTGCACAAGCCATTCCTTATACAGAACAGCTGGTTTCCAATTGTTATGGGTTCAAAAGAAAAGTTCCATTTTGTGCACACCCCTAATTACTACATGTCGCATTCTCCCTGATATAAACAGGACTTTACATAGCATATACCATTACTCTCTCTTTCTCCTATGAACCAATTTTGATTCTCTCTTTTAAGCATAGCCCATTAAACAACAACATGAGAAGATAATGATTGAGAGGCAAAAAGTAAATTGTTATCTATAGTTTGTTAGTGATCCCCTTTTCCCCTTTTCTTTGCTTACCTGTATCAGTTAAACTGGGACTGAAAGAGTGACTCAGCTGTAATCCTAGGGACCGCCTTGGGGAAGATGCAGCAGATGAGCTCAAAACATGGCTGGGGATAGATGATGGTCCAGGTGTTACCTTTAGCCGGTCATTTTCAGCTTTCAATAGATCTACTTCCAGCTAAAGGAAATGAACAAAGAGCAAAAGCTGGGATGATATACCTAACAAGAATACCATTCATTCATACCATTCATTTATTTAGAGCCACTCTAAATAAATTTTATGCCACTTCCATCCAAACTGATCTTAGCATTTATGTAAATGTGGTTAAAATTACAGAATTAAAACCAAGACAACAAAAACATAGCACCATAATAAATAAAACTCTACATCCATTACACTTTGATTATAGAAACAGTGATGGCAAATGTTTATTGATTGATTAGTCTTATGATCATATCTTAATTATAGTAAGAAGCAGTTTGTAACAGTCCTATTGAAAAAAAAACAAAATGAGCTTTGGCAGCCTTTCTGAAACCCAGGAGGACAAGGACTAACCTGATTTCAGGGAGATCAGTGTTCTAAAGAAAGGGACAATTGAAAGGACCCATTGTCAAACCCAACTTCCGAAGATGGCAATTGAACCCAATTATGTGCTCTGTTGGATCTTATAAGACAAGCAAAGCCAATCTGGGGGAGCAGTCCTGAGGACATCCAGGACCTATGTCATGCATATTGAATTGCACCTGGCAATCAACATTATGGATCCTAGAGACTAAAGACTCAGTAGTAAATTCTAAGCTTGAACCATTGGAAAACCACATGTAGTTTTTGTATTTCGTTTCCACCAGAGAGCAGGTGCTCGGTAGCACTTTATTTTGTTCATTAGCATTGATGTCAAACCTGCAGTAGTGAAAGTTAAGTGATAAAGAGGACAGCAGAGCTTTCCTGTTCCCTAAGCAAAAGAAAAATTTATTTGCGCTCCAAAACTACATTAGTTTTTGCTTGTGCTCTGCTTCTCTCACTGTCTTTGTCTAACAACATTTATTTTTATTTTTACTTATTCTGAAACAGTGTATATGTTTGGAATATTATTAGGACAAGAAATGGTTCAAATGATATATTTTGTTAGCCATAAGGTGTGCATTTGACCTTATTTAATTTTTTAATCTCAAGAAATATGTGGGACAGTGAGTCACACTGTGACCATGATGAGTTTAAAAATAGAAAAGAGCCTCCACTGGCACTAAAGAGGCTCTTGACCTTTACAAAAAAATCCTTAATTTGGGGAAAGGCATTTGGAAATTAATCAAAACATTTAAGGATCAATAACCCATGCATAACTGTTCAAACAGTGTACTTCCTCTGATAAAAATAAAACCAGCAGTATCAGCTGCGTATAATGTATCATACAATTGTTTTATTGTTTAATGAAAACACACCATAGGCATTCAGAAATTAGTCCCCATAGCAATGTACAAATTGCAATCTGAGCCATAATGCCAGCTCTGCAGAGTACCAGTCCTACTGTTCTGACCCGACTCCCAAACATGACAAACATGACAATTAATTAAATAATGTAATTAAATAAATGTTCCCTTTATTAGGAGCGCCAGCAGCCCTGGCAAAAAGCCTCTTTCTCACACACACAGCAAGCTGACAAATCTGTCCGGCAGGGAGATGAATAGTTGTCTGCCACACCTATTCATCTCCACCCCCTGTCTTTTATCCCCAGAGCTAAGATGGAGCTTGGCTAGCAGTGGTGGAGCTTCCATCCCAAGGACTGGCTCGTAGATTTCCACTGCTCTCCTCTGCCTTCTGAGCATCTGCATTTCAGGTACTGGACCCAGCTGTTCCTCCTCTTCCTCACCAGCCACTCCAGACCTGGGAGCTGTTGACTCTCCTGGATGGCCCAGGCTCCGCCTCTGTCTTTATCTCCGACAGCTGCATTCCCTCTTCCCCCTCAGAGCTCTCAGATTGCCTTGATGCTGGCCCTGCCTCCCACGTCACCTCCTCATTAGACTTGGCTGCTGGAGGGGCCGGCGGCTGACAGCCCACAACACCTACCTGCATATTATGCATAGTTTCACGCAACTGATCCAGCTGATGGGCAGAGTTTAGGGCTTCCAAACGAATGTCAGTCAGTTTCATTTCTTTTTCCCATAGCTCTGAGCGTAATTCTGAAACCTCCTTTTTCTCAGGTTCTTCTTCATTGGTCTGGAAGAGTCTGCATAAGGAACAAAAAGCCATTAAAACAGAGGATAAAAGACAAGTACGTGCATAGAATTAATGTTATGCCAAACTTAATCTAATCTGCTCATTCTAATCTTCCCAAATACCAAACTGCCCACCCAACCCTTCCTCTTCTGCCTCCGGTATAGTTGGAGGGTGGACTTACTCAGTGGTATCCATGCCTACAGAAGAGGAGTTGGAAGATTTGATGGAAGGAGAGGCGGTTTCCATGGATCCATGCTGCAGTTTTGGTGATGATGGTGCTGAAGAATCAGGGGTGGCAATTTCCTCTATATCGGAATAGGAGGAGGCAGATTTTGGACCCTTTTTGATGCTGAAAGCTTTGTTGAAAGAACTCCTTAACTGAAGAGGAAAATACAGATATAGAAACGGTTAGGAATGCCCACCCAGAATCTTCATTAAAACAAGGAAATTCCTCTGTAATCATTTTGAATACTTTTCAAGACACTCAGTAACCTTGAATGTTCTTTTTAAAAATCACATATATCATATTCCAGACAGTATGTTTCTAACATTAACATTAAGTAAGCCAACAGCTGTTTTAAGAGAATTTATACTCTTTCAAATACAGATTACTACATTTAATTAGTTGCTATTTAAGGTACATATTAATATGCATTCCACCCGTAAGCATGCACTGAGTGAAAAAAAAAACACACCATTTTTCCAAACACCTTTAAAGAATAGGAATGCAAGCATATAAAAGGTGATTGAAAGGTTAAAAAGTATTCATGATTTGTGTTCAGTGCATCTTAATTAGGCTCCCCAAGCTACCACCAGTAGACCTAAGAGGATTCAGCAGCAATACTGGTTGGTTTCAAGCAAGCCAATGTAAATAAGTTGGGCCAGGGAGTGGGGGTGTGAAAGCCCTTTTGACAAAAGTAGGCTTGCTCCCCTTCACCTCATGGCATGTGAAATGCCTCAAGCTGAGTCAGCTGTTGGCAAGGAAGTGAAATTATTCTAAATGTCACTATTATTATCTCGCCATGAAAAGAACCAGACTGCTTGCATGATTGGAAACCATAAATCTGAGTCCTTGAGGGAAGCTAAATATATAAACCCTGTTTGTTTGAAAGAAAGTTTGCTTGAAAGAAACACAGCCCAGCATGTCCTGGAGATTCCAGAGCAATAATGTATCTGTTGCAGGATAGGGAAAATGCAGATATGTGGTGGGTCCTTCTCTCCCCACCCCCAGGCAGCTAGAATAGGAAGATAAATAAATGACCTTATTCTGCACACTAATGAAGTAAACTATATTCAGACATGTCCAAGACTGAAACTTGGACATGTTTGAATATGCACTAGAGTCCATAATCAGCAACAATAATGGCACAGATAAACTGAGATCTTATATATAATTGCTGCCATTGTCTAATGTATCAGAACGTCTAATGTATCTGAAGGAGATTAGTTCAAAGTGTTCTGGAATTTTAGCAACAAGAATTCTTGCCTCTCATGGGAAGCAAGTGAGGGCAGGGTTTTATCTGTGTGCAAAAATCTTTAAAAAGGTGAAGAGAATGACATTTGGACAACAGGTTTATAATCTAATTATAATGCACTATCTCTTTATGGAAACTTGGATTCTTAGGAGTAGACAAGACTCGTGTGGCTATTTAGGAAGGGAACTTGGTTAGGTTATAAGTTTATTATAAACATGCCACAATTGACTCCTTGGATCACATGGCTGCTTTTTTCAAAGCAGAGGAAAAAGATACTAAGGAAAGTCTGAGCATTCTAGTGGTAGTCACCATATTTGAGTGGATCTAGTCATTGCTTGGGAACTTTTTGTATGTCTCTAGATCTATCATAGACAAAAAATGAGGTATACATATAAATTTAAAATCTTTATCCGAGGAATTAAAAAAAACACACCAGGAAAGGAAAAGGGAGACAAGATTAGAATTCATGCATTTCTTCTTGTCGCCATAACAGGCAAAGAAGTCATTGTACTGATAACATGCACTCTATTTGTCACATGTTCAGACATGAGTTCTACCATTAAGTTACATTGTTAAGAGCACCATTTTGTTCCTGTCTTAGTCAGAGAAAGATTAGGAAGGAAGGAGGAAGGAATAATGAGATGATTTTGCAGTATTGCTGATCATGTCAAGGATAACCTGCGGTATTTGTAAAATGCCACAACATCAAACAGCCACATTTCCTAAGCTTATTTGGTGTGAATAGACCCTTGTGATGCTTATAAATTCCTCCAGTTATAAAGCACTATTCTCCTGGACCTTATACATTTGGAATTTAAATATGCTCCAATAGTCAATTCTCCATGCCTATCTTTCTTGAAATCTGATACTGATTTATCACATTTACAAATAAGGCTAGGCTGCTTCCTTTGCCCTTAGACTGTATAAGCCCTTTCTAGTTTTAACGGAAAGATATTCATCAGAAAAGGGAACTAAAAGATGAGTATATTCATCTTGTATGCCAAAGTCTTGCTATTAAAAGACCAAGGAAGCAGACTTTTCTTTCCAAAGTATATTGTAAAGAAGATTTTTAAAATAAGAAAATAGTTGTATGTTTTGCTCGTGAAAGGACTAAATAATGCATGACTTTAATCATGCTCAGGCAGAGCATGCAACATGCGTGTATACACACACTCACACAGACACAAAACAAACATCAGTTCATAGGTGTATTGAGACAGTAGCAGGAAGAACAGCCACTGTAATGGGTGGAAGATAGCACTGTAATGGAAAATAGGGTTTACTCTAATTATCATACTTCTAATCTGCCCACTAACCCAATTCTTGGGGCAGATCACAGAAGTGCTATTTTTCTCCCTCCAGCCAGTCTCTGAAGCAAAAGGGGAAGAAAAGTAACTCAGTGAATTGTTCTCCTGTTTAGCTTCAAATGGCAGTTACTATTATCTAGGACTTGGAATGGGACAACTCACCACAGCCAAATGGCCACAGCTAATTTACCACGGCCAACTCACCATGGCCAGCTCGCTGCAGGAGAACTCACCATGGAACAATTCAACAATTCAATTTAATTATTTAAAATAATTAAAAAATATTTTAATTTTTGTCATTCACATTTCATTCTGTCCCTCCTTTGGCATCCTTTCTTTAATGATTATATTCCACCATTTCTTTGATATTAGTGTAACTCTTGTTCCGCAGCAAATTGTCCTGTGATGAATTGTCCATGGAAAGTTGTCCCATGGTGAGTTGGCTCTGGAAAGTTTGCCATGAGGAGTTGTCTTAGATCCTCTAGGACTTGCTTTTTGTTCATTTCAGCCTGCTGCAAGCTGTGAATGCTTGGAATCCTGCCAGGATATTCCACAAACAAGATCCGACCTCACTAGTAACAGCAATGGGTCTGTTTCCAAAATGGAAGGTCACTTAGAGAGGGAGGTATTGCCTGGTAGAACCATTCCTGATAAGGTCTGCCCACACAGAAATAAAAGAATTATCATAAGTTTTTGAATCTGGTTTTTGGGTTATTGAAACTAAATAAACCTAAATATCAAGAGACCCAAACAAAACTAATACTGAATATGAGAAGCATCATCAAACTACTGGGGTTACTTTTCTTATTATTTATTTAAGCAGCTTTACTTACATCCTTCAACCCAAAAAAAATAACCACATCAAAAAATTCACATGATGATATTACACCTCAAGTTAACACAATCATTTCTAAATTGGGAACGTTTCCTTAACATAAGAGGAATTGTTTAACTTGCATGCTCTCTCTCTCTCTCTTCATCTACCTGTAGAACTATTTCTAATGATGAAAAAGGAAGATACTTAAATCTATTCATTTAAATATACTTCCTTCTCTTATGACAACTATATTATGCTTCTATATACTAGAAGACTGGAATACAGTCTTTAAAAACAAACTACAAATGGGAAGTGATTATTAAATACTAGTTTGTGAAAAGCACAATGTTTTTCAGAGTGAATTAGGGCAGATTCAAAATAATATTATCAACAGATATGAAACTTTCCCTCAATCCCAGTGCAGTGCCTCTTACAGTATGACTTGGCAGTGCAAGTATATGAGCAAATGGGACGGTTAGTTTCACAAGTGTTGAGCTGTCCCATATACAATGGAGTGACCAGTCAGGAGTAAAACATAAGGAAAGGACTGGGAAGAAGGTGGAAGGGAAGTTCCAAGCTTACCTCATATACCTGAAAATGAAAAAGTGGTGTAGATCAGCATTGAAGGAAGAAAAGGGAAAAAACAGTAGAGCAAGACTTAATCATGCACTCAGCTCAGAGCTCCCTGCCCAGAAGATGCAGGGATGTTCAGCATAGAGAGGTAGAACAGACTCCTATCCAATCTTCCTAAAGGGAAGACACATACTGGGCAGAGAGCTGGGGGTATATAGCTCTCCTTGGAACATTGGGAAATACCAGAGCTGTAAGGGTAACATACAGGAAAAATAAGGACTCACATTAGAAGCACAAATAGTGATTTGTCATGCAAAAAAAAGTTGTAAAGAATTAAGAATAATAATTGCACATTATTCTCTGTCTCAAAAGGTTTCACTTCAATTACTTTTCTTTTGTTCTGTTTAAAGGGGAGCCTAATAACTGAGACTTTTCTGTTCTATATTCTGTCTCAAAACAAACGGTTGGAATGAGCACAGAAAAACATCAAATACTTAAAAATTAGAGATGGGATTGAGTGGGCAGAAAAAAAGGCATATCGGGTACCTTTTAAGTGCATGTGTTTGTTTCTAATAACAATCCATAATGGAATGGACATCACTTCCCTTGATCTGCTAGGCCATCATACTTAAATATGATTGGCATATACTTCATAGGCCCTCGCTTAGCAGTGGATGAATTCCACCTGTAGCAACCAATTTACATTTGAAATCAAGAGCAAAATAATTGAAACTAAAATTCTGTCAGAAATATTTTCTCCAAGCAGGTATAGCTACTGCTATAGGTAAGAATCCTGGAATAACCATGGTTGTCATTCTATTACCTATTCTGACAAAACACTACAGGATTTCATATTCATAAAAAGAAGTAAACTTAATTTCTTTGGCTTCACTTTTATCTTGACCTACCCAACTTTTCTTCTTCTTCTTCTTGGCATCTGCATCTTTGCCACTACCAATGCTAGAATGGCTGGTGATGCTATTTAGGCTGGATATACTATCTGATGAGTTTTGCCTCTTGATTCGTAGTTCTGGACAACAAGGAAAAGAAAAGATCCATTCAGAATGTGCTTATAGACTTGTGCTATACCTGCTTATAGACTTGTGCAATACTTTTGCATCATTGCATTCCCTTCAGTTTTCTGACTCAACTTCAAACTATGTTAAGTATAAAAACACAGACATATATTAAATAGAAAAACAAGGAAGCACATTTTTTAAAAATCCCATCTCTCTTCTGTAGTTTGTTTCCATTAATTTAATATTATCTCAGAAAGGTTAGAATTCTGCATGAAAAGCTATCAGCTTATTTATCTAAAAGATACTAACTCAGACTCAGAATAGGGAAGTGGAGAATGCTAGGTAAAGAGATGTATAAGTGCAATATGCATTCAAAACCAGGAATTGATTGCCTATATTTAGAGAAAGATGCATATTGCTTTCCCTGCTGCCTAGTAGATTCAGGCATTGACCAATGCTGACACACACAAATATTCACCAAAACTATCATGGAGAAGATGCAGATAAAAATATCCTCAGGGATCATGAGCATCAACTGCTGTCCTCACCTTTGGGTGTAATATCTGTTCCATTCAGGGCCCCTTGGATAACAGCCTGGGCTTCTGAATTCTTCTTCTTCAAAAAATCAATAGTTTCCCGCAAATCCAACAACTCAGTGTCCTAAAAGACATTGCGTAATGTATTAATGCCTTGGGTTTTATTCTTTCACTAAGAATTCTTATGAGTAATATTAGGAAAAAGCCATTTTTCCTAATCCTTATATTCCAAACAGTATAAAGAAGTGGCATCTATCCAGGATTTTAATTTCTCAATACAATAGGTCTAATGTTTCTTTCAGGGAAGAATGGTTTAACTTTCTGAAGACAGTGTCCTAGTTTTTGAAGTAGATATCTTTCAGTAAAACAGCTAATTAAGTATGAGAAAAGGATTACTATGCCTATTATACTTCTTTTTCCGTTTTTTAAAGAGACATGAATAACAATAACATGATTGCGCCAAAAACCCATCAAAAACATAAATGATTACATCCTGTAGACTGCCTAACCCTATTTTAAGAAACTGGGAAAAACTGAAAAATGTCTATTATTAAATAAGCAAGGCTGATTAATTTTTTTCTGTTTTATGTTAATTGCTCTGGAAGTATTTTAAGTCTGTACATTGATCCCTTGAGTTGTAAATTGTGTCATCAAGTGGCAGTATCTGAATGACTTTGGTTAATCTTGAAAAAGCTATGTAGAGACACACCTGAGGAGACCCTGGGAAATCCCAGGGCTACAGATTAGACTGGAAATTGGAAAAAAAAATAGAAGGCAAACCACTTCTATATTGTGGCCCAAAATACAACATTGATTGTCCATACAATTGCTAGGAGTCAAGTGTGACTCAAGGTAAACTTTAGCTTTTTATATAGTAATTCACGCCATTGAAGAAGTATAAACTAATATTTTAACAAATACCCAACACTGGAGAACAAATTATTATATAAACAAAACTGAAAGTTTTATGATCCAAGTCTCTAGACACAGAAGCAGAGGTGGTTTTCTTTCCCATACTGGAAGTTTTTGCTTTCAGCTGAACTTGGATCATATTGCCTAATATCAATAGCCCAAGAGAACTAAATAATAATGATATTTTTTTCTTCTTCTTTCACCATCTACAGCTTTGAGAGTTTAACAAAATCATCTTTTCTTTAAAAGGAAAGCTAAAGTGACTTTTTGCTGCTCCTCTTCTCTGATCAAATGACTCACCTTTTCTTCTGCAGTCTCAGCCAACTGCCGCAGCCGGGATGTCATGTTTACCAGACTTTGTTCAAATGCTGCTACTAAGTTAGCCTAGTAAAAAAAAGAGCCAATGTTAGTCATAGCCCAATCAAAGTACGTAAAATAAGACCAAGTTCATGGTTTAACAAACTTTTTACCAGCAGTAGAATGAAAATTAGTCCCAAACTTCTAAACCTGTAACTAAGAGGAGTGAAAACAAGCTTCACTTAGATCAAAAGCACTGTTAAACAGTAGGATTTGGTCTGACTTTCTCTATTATTATTATTCAGCTCCCATATCTAGTTCTGAGCTGCAGACAGTATGACAGGCAATGAATGTTGGCTTCCTTCAAAGATGCTTCAGGCACTGACTTCCAGGTGTGGATCTAGACAGATCAGATGTCCCTACAAGCATCTGAGTAGGGACATCAGTGTGACAAAGACTGGTCAACAGGTAGCAAGTTCTGAGTAATGAAATTTTCTTTGGAGAAAGAGAAAGAGAGAGAGAGAGAGAGAGATCTTCTGAATAAAGACACTTGATAAGTAGCCTTGTTTTTTGGAATATTGCATCCAGTTTTGGTCACCATGATATAAAAAAGGCTATTGAGACATTAGAAAGAGTGCAGAGAAGAGCAACAAAGATGATTAGGGGATTAGAGCTAAAATATGAAGAACAGTTGCAGAAATTACTGTAGATGTATCTAATCTAATGAAAAGAAGGACTAGAGATAACATTATAGCAGTGTTCCAATATTTGAGGGCCTGCCATAAGGAAGAGGGGATCAACCTATTTTCCAAAGCACCTTAAAGCAGGGCAAGAAGCAATGAATTGAAACTAATCAAAGAGACAACCAACTTAGATTTAAGGAGTAATTTCCTGACAGTTAGAACAATTAATCAATGGAATGATTTGCCTCCAGAAATTGACATTGCTCCACACTGGAGATTTTTAAAAACACATTGGACAACCATTTGCCTGAAATGGTATAGGATTTCCTGTTTGAACACGGGGTTGGCCTAGAAGACCTCCAAGGTCCCTTCCAACTCTGTTATTTTGTTAAACCATCTTAAAGGATTTTGACTGAAAAACAAAAAGCTTAACAAGATTGTGATTTAAGAATGTTTTGAACAAATAAAGAGGACAACAGTTTTAGAAAACAAGAATATTTTTTGATTTGATAAAAGTGCCTTTGAAAATAATAAAATTAAATAGAAAATCAGACTGGACCTTCTTGGGAATATTGATCGTTTAGTATTAAGGAAAGTAGGTACTTGGTAGATTTTATGAAATAAGATAAGGGTAATATGAGCCTTAGAGTATGACAGTAGTTACAAAGAGCTAATTGGGACTAAAGTGTTAAAGACAGAGAAAAGCAAAACAGGAAGATTACTTTCACCCTAGTAATTGACATACTTTTACTTTTGGCCATAAATATTACAATGACAACCACAGGAAAAGAAGCAAAAATAGAAAAGAAAAGGAGGGATTCATTACAAATAAGGCCAGACTTATGGCAGAAAATTTGGCAAGAGAATGACTGAATTAGTTGCCAATAGTTTAGATGCTTTTAAAAAGGAAATGGATGAAAGATTTGCAAAGATAAAAAGGAATATGAAAGATGACGTTCAGAAGGTTGAAGAATCTGTAAAACAATTGACTTGAGATTAATGATAAAATGGAAATTGTGGAAAGTAAGACCGAAGTTATAGGAGTAGGAGAAAGATTTGGATATAACCTGGGATTACTGGAACTGAGAGAAAAAGAATTTTGTTTAAAATTTAGAGCAATTCCAGAAGACCATAGGGAAGATATCAAATAATATTTCCAGAATCAGGTTCCAGAAGGTGGTGGAATGAATATAACCCAACATTCTAAAAGTTTCAAAGATGCTGTACTAGTGGAAGAATAGAAGGCCAAGAGAGGGTGCTGTTGCTACATGACAAACACAAAAGCTTAATATCCTTTCTAATGTTCAGTGATAATTTACTGCGGTTGTGCAGCAATACAATCCAGTTAAAACTCCGGAGTACATGGCTCGTTTGTTTAGAACAGCTAAGCTTTGCTGGGATGCCCAGTAACTCTAGCAAAAATTGAACTTTCATTGTATTTCTTTTACCTTGCCTAAATTACTTATGACTACAATAGGAAGGAAGGTAGGTAGATAAGTATATCATTGGTTAGTCCTGAAATTAAAAAAAAAAAATTTAGATTCCATGGAATGAGGACACATTATGCTACTGCACCAATTTGGCTACTCACATTGGCTGAGAGCTGGGTTGTCAGTGTGGCTACTTTCTCTTGGGATGACTCCAATTCACGGCGCAGTTTACGGATTTGCTGTAGGAGAAAGAGAGAAAGGGCGGGAAAGTCAGGAAACAGGAGGATTGCTGGCTCTCCACCAAAGGTCAAGAGCAGATTAGCAGTGGAAAGTAAAGTGAGGGTCTTACTGTACCTCTGACTGCATCCTCTCCTCAGCCTGGCAGCACATAATGGGGGTAGAGGAGAGACAGAGAGGCAGGCAGTTAGGGTGAAAGTAATAGAGGCATTCCCAGGCAACACAAGTGAACAGGCAACACAAGCGACCAGCCATGCAAAGAACCCAGCATATGCACAAACATTTTTCTGTTTTGCTGTTATGTCATTCCTCTGTCTCCTCTTCTCATTAGACCTTATAATTTATGGCGATACTGCAAAGTATAGTGCTATACAATGCTACTGTTCCCAATGATGACAAATGCCAAACCCTCAGTCAACTTTACCTACACTCTGTCTTGGAAAGACTGTAGCTAGAGATCACCCTCAGGGAAGGGGGAAACACAGAGAAAGTGAAAGACGGGACAGAGTAGATGATGAAGGGAGCACAGCTTACTGAGGAATAAGTTGACGAAGCGCTGGATGCCAGGGACAGCACAGATCCGTGGACTGTAATAAAGAGAGAAAGAGAGAGATGTGTCAAAGAGTTTCTTCAGCTGCTCTTGAGATGGATTATGATTGGTCACCAAGTGATCCAGTAGAAGCAGCATGGGTGGAAGGTAAGATGGCAGTTCAGGGAGGAGGAAAGTCATATGTCTAGAAAGGAGTGGGTCAACAACACTTCACATGATGGCTAATATGGGAAATCTGATCAGAAAACTTCTGAGGCAGCAATTATTAATATTATTATTTTACTTCTGAATGCTTGGCTACAAGATTTCCTGGAGCAAACAAAAATTCCTGATGAAAATCTTAAGTTTTGTGTTTCATGCTTTTTCTTAGAGTAGGGGTTTTCACTTAAATTAAGATATGAATGCTGAAGTATAGTTGCCAAAGTAGAAGTTATACTTTTCATGCAACTACAGAAACAGAGCTACAAAACCACACTGAGATCCAGATGGTAGTAGGCAATCCTCATTGCAACCTCATTCCCATATCTACCATGTAAATTGGTACTTTATTGCCACTTGGTGGTAGTGTGGTCTTCTTTATAGAAAGGGTCCCAACCCCTGGGCTGTGGCCCTCTACCAGGCCATGACCCATTCAGAAACAGGACGCATGAACAGTGGGCCAGCGCACATGCAAACGTGCACAAGTTGAGCGGTGCATGCATGCACATACACTGCATCCAACTGCTTGTGAGGTCAGTTCTCTTCTCCCTCCACCAGCCAGGGCACCAAGTTGCAAATGTTGAGGACCGCTACTTTATAGTAAAGTGTTCTGGACAATTTGGAAGTGCTACCTTATCCCATTTAAAAATATGTCTTAAAAAGGAAGAAGAACACGTAATAAAGATAGAAATCAGCTATGGCTCATGAAAGACTGATATAACTGTGATTCCTGACTACCAAATCCTAGTTGATGATACTGGGCATGCATGCATAACTAAGAAATCAGATGATCAGATTATTTTAATCTCTTAACTCTATTTTGCTGCCCCATAAACAAAATAAGAGTAATAATAACCACTCCCTGCACTGCCACCTGCCAGCACAGCTTGTACTCTTGAGAAGTTCTGATATGCAGAATTACTACAACTGTATCCTTGCATCATTATTATGGAGAAGACTCTTATCCTCCTAGCTGGGTGCAGGACTCTCACCATCATCCACAGGGTCGCGGAAGGAGCCCGAGCGGATCATGCCCTTGGGTCGGTCTGCCAAGGAGAGGGTGCTGCCCATGGGGGAGGCGTTGTAGAGCTCGAAGGTGGAGTCATGAGTGGGAATGCTGTTAGAACGAGTGATCCTTGGGGTGTTGGCTGCCGTGGGACTCACTGCAGGAGAAGGGGGCAGGGAGAAGAGGGGAGTCAGAGCAGCTCAAAGCTAGGGATGGGGTCTAGGAAGCAAGGGGCACTATATATGGGGCTAGCAGCCAGGATCGAGGTGGGAAAAGATAAGGACAAGTTAAATGTGCATCACACCTTGCATAAGATCTTTTATCTGCACCTGTGTAGTTGCATCAGTTTTACTAGTTTGACTTGGGTTGTTATGGTGATTTGGGAGAATATTTGACTCTCAGGCCTATTTAAATGTGAAATAATTTTCATTGACTAAAGCCCATTGACAGATAGTACAGACTACACACTACACAGTACCTGTTAATAAATTCTCATTTAAAAAAACTTTAAAAGAATAAATTTATTGCACCAACAATAAAATTGCAAAGGTAAAAAATAAACTTTTTGTATTAAACGGGAGACAAAGAAGATGCAACAATAAATAATACGTGTGCAAAGGAATCTAAGCCTATTGTGTATTCATTCTTTAAATCTTATTACCTTTATCCCTAATTGCAGAACTGAATTTGCTCAAATTTCTCAGGGGGCTGACTGCTTTTCTGTCTGCATAAGTGGTAAAATAGACTTGTACCATAACTGCCTATTTAATTTATTTTCATATTTATCTGTAATGAAAAAGCACTATACTTTTCAGTTCTGTTCATTTTTTCTTTTATTCAACCCCACCCACCCACCTTATTCCCAAGAGGATCAGGCAGAACTCTGAAAAACAGATGGTTAAAACAATACCAAATAATTCTACATGTGAAGCAAGAATGCTGTGTAAGATTTTGGACTCCTGGATTAAGCTAGGAAAAGCTCCCCATACTGACTAAGCAAATCCGAAATCAAGCCTATTGATTTATTGAGATATGTTATGCCCCGCCCTTATCTTTTTAATAAATAACTCAAGGTGGTGAACATACCTAATACTCATTCCTGCTCCGATTTTCCACACAACAACAATCTTGTTATTAAACACATTTATTTGTTATTAGTCATGAAGTCATGTCTGACTCATCAGGACCCTGTGGACAATGTTCCTCCAGGCCTTCCTGTCCTCTACCATTCCCCAGAGTCCATTTAAGCTCACACCGACTGCTACAATGACTCCATCCAGCCACCTCATTCTCTGTCGTCCCCTTCTTCTTTTGTCCTCAATCGTTCCCAGCATTAGGCTCTTCTCCAGTGACTCCTTCCTTCTCATTAGGTGCCAAAGTATTTGAGTTTCATCTTCAGGATCTGGCCTTCTAAGGAACAGTCAGGGTTGATCTCCTCTAGGACTGACTGGTTTGATTGCCTTGCAGTCCAAGGGACTCGCAGGAGTCTTCTCCAGCATCATAGTTCAAAGGCCTCAATTCTTTGGCACTCAGTCTTCCTTATGGTCCAACTTTCACAGCCATACATTGCAACTGGGAAAACCATAGCCTTGACTATATGCACTTTTGTTGGCATGGTGATATCTCCGCTTTTTAGTATGCTATCTAGTTTTGCCATAGCTTTCCTCCCCAGGAGCAAGTGGCTTTTAATTTCTTGGCTGTAGTCCCCATTTATGATGATCTTGGAGCCCAGGAAAATAAAATCTGCCCCTACCTCCATTTCTTCTCCATCTATTTGCCAGGAATTGAGAAGGCCAGATGCCATGACCTTAGTTTTTTTAAACACATTTAAATGGCTGCCCAACTCATACATTGTGATGGCTTATAACATTATTCCATATTCTTAGCTGCTTGTGTGCTCTTAGCAATTCAGTAGGCATAAACGAAAGAAAACATGATCTGTAATCTGTAACAGAAAAACAGTCTAGCTTAGTGGTTAAGGTTCCAGGCTAGAAACCAGAAGACTGTGAGTCCCAGGAAACTGGTTGTGTTGGTGCAATAAAAGTTGAAAAGTCAGATATAAAAAATGTCTGGTTTAAATTTAGTTTAGTTACATGGGGGAGCTTCCAACACCTTGCTTCAAAAAATGCAACTTTACTTCCAAAATGTGGGCTACAACTTCTGAGCTCATTCTTGATGAGCAAGTTAAAATTCCTTGCAGCCTATCACGTTTGCAATTTGTAAGGCTTTGATAATATTCTCCATATTGCATTTGATGGCCAGAGCCTCAAAGCAAAGTAGATGTAACCTTTGTTTTGCTGCTTACTTCTTCCTCACCTAATATTCTCATTCTGACACAAGTACACTGACAGTTCAGTTCAAGTCCCACCTTAGCCATAAAAGCCAGCTGGGTGATTTGGGGCCACTCTTTCTTAGCCGAACCAACCTACTTGGTTGTTATTGTGGGGAAAATAGGAGGAGGAAGGTATGTTGGATATGTTCACCACCTTGAGTTATTTGTAAATGATGAGGGGAGGACATAAATTTAAAATAAATAAATAAAATAAATCAAAACTTTTGTTTAACCTGGACTAAATTACTAATACAGGTAGACTTCACTTTATGAGGTTGCAAAGTGCAATGTCTTGTGTCTTTTGCTGACTACTGACTTATGGTGGCTGATAAGCAAATCTTGCAGTTGTGAGATGTGATGTCATGTGATCACCGTTTGTGACCTCCTATTAGCTTCCCAATTGACACTGCATATCGGAAACTGACAGTGAAGATTGCGAATGGCAATCGTGGAATGCCGTGGCCATCAAAATTGCACACCACTTGTCAAGCACTGGAATCACGATCAGGTGACTGCCGGGTTGCTGCAACTATGAAGACTGGTTGTATTTCTCCTTGTTCAGCACCATTGTTACTTCAAATAGTTGCTGCATGAGTGATTGTTAAACAAAGACTGCCTATGCATTCTTCAAGCATTTTATTATTGCTGCATTTCCCCTTATTTGTAAATTTACTTACTTATTTATTTATTTATTGTAAATTTACTACTGCAAATGAAGTCATGCTTGTTCACTAAAGATTCAGGGGGTTGCTATTTTTTCTGGAAATTAAAAGGTAAGCTCAGGCTTACTCAATAAGCTCTGTGTGGCAAACGAGTTTTGAAAAATCACAGAAATATAGTCCTTCCATATCATCAGGAATACAGGAGGGAGGAGTCGCAGAAGTCTCCATGTGAGGTTTCACCTTAATGAGATTTCACCTCATCCAATTTCTGTAGGCTATTCAAACTATCTCTAAAATTTCTTGCAACACGTTTTTCTGATATGAGGCTATTTTTGGATGATGGGTAGGTTAGAAAGGTGCTAGAAAGAAGAAAATTAAGGAATAGAATTTGAAAAGTGGCATAGCTTCTGTTGGATTATACTGATTTAAAACAATTGACCTCTAAGGTTTCTTTTTCTAAATAAGCAAAATGAAAGGTGACTAACCAATATTTGTGAGTGGAGTTTTCCCAACCAGTGGCATGGACAGAGCAGGAGGAGAGGGCAGTTCAGAGGCATCATCCGATTCTTGCATTCCTCCAATTGTATGTGAGTGTCGCCTTTCCTTGGTCTCTTCCTGGGGTTGGATTTGATACCTGCCAAAACCAAGAGATAGAGAGGGGATTAATGACAGAAAGTGGCAGCATTTTGAAAGGAAGTAGTTTGAAAAGTGCCACACTGATGCAGTTTAACATAATTAATTAAGTCAGTCCTATTGCATTAGGCAAGGGTTTTTTACAATTCTCTTCTGGCATTTCTATACCATTTGTCTCATTTAAGTGACTCAGGGCGATTTACAGTAAAAATAATTTTTAAAAATTAAAATTAATTAAAAATTAAATTAAAATCACTGCTCTATTTCTATGGGAGATTATTGAAATCTAATGGTGCACTTTTTATATTCAAAGAAACCAGTTTAAAAGAATAGACTGTAATCTAAAATTATAAAATATAATTGACTACAATTACTCAGAGAGAATCTAATAAATCCTAATTCTAGAATTATGTTAAGGAGGCATGGCTCACAGGAAGATAATAAGCTGTTTGGTATTTTCTTAGGATGCTGGATATGTCATCATCATTATCCAAGACATCATTCTCAAAGGAAATAAATGAAAAGAGATAAATCAGGACTAGAGTTACAATACTTATCAATACAATGATGCTAAAGTAAACCATCAAAGTACTGGGTCACAGTGCATATAATTATTCTAGTATATATTTGAACTCAACAACAGAAACAAGTATTTTATATTGCTATGCACTTGTAAACTGAAGTTTTATTTTAAAAAAAAAAAGTCCTACTCATTCACTTTAAAAATATATTTTTTAAAAAAACTATTTCAATAATGCAATTACAGTTCAATTGTAGCTTTCAGAAAAATAATAAAAGACATATGGTCAGAGAAATAATCAGAATTGATCCACTGAAATCAGCCATGAGAGTTGTTAATCATGGCTAAATTGATTTCAATGCAACTTGATGTAATCTATATTGGAATTACACTTGGAATTGCTGTATCAGATATGATCAAGAACAGAGTCAAGAAATCAAGGCTGTAACCAGACCTCCAGTATTATATAATTTGAACAGAAAAAGCGTGGACTATAATTATAAATTACCTTCATGAATTGATTTGCTATGGCCTTCTGACTTTCCAATGCTGTAGAATCTCTTGTTTGCTGCTTAAGTAATTACTATGCAACAGGGTCATCATTATACAGCCTTGGCATGAGATAAATTCACACTTTCTTTGATATTTTTTCACTATTATAAGTACAGGAAGTTAGACATTTTTACCGTTTTTCTGATAATAAATAATAGGTAACACAAAGAACAATTACCTCAGTCCCTTCTTGGGTAACGTATTCCGGTCACGGTTAGAGCTGCAGGAAGAAAAATGAGCAATAGTGCTTGTTCATTATTTGCTTGAATCCAGCTATGGTTCCTGATAAGCAATAAACTGATTGTGAATTTTGGAGAATAAACCCAAGGCTTCACACAAGCCCATGTATGTATGCAAACAAAAGAAGCCCAAGCATGTATGCAAACAAAAGAATAATAAACTAAAAATTATGGTGGGTTTTAAAGGGTTTGTTCCTGCATTGGAATGCTATAATCTTTTTTCATCTTTTCATCTCACTTTTTAATTAGATTAAAAGTAAAAACTCCCATAAGCTGAACCTGGTAAAATTGCAAATCAAACACATCCTTGTGATTTGTTTGGTTGTATGGAAGTGATTTACATTTGCAGTTTCTTACAGGACTTTTTTTCACTTTCAGGTCTAGCTTAAAGCCTTGGTATTCCTCAATTTATAACTGGTTGTTTAATGACTGTTTGAAGTTATTGTGGCTTGGAAAGAATGCTTGACACTCTGTAACAAACTTCTGGCCATCATAAAATATTGCATCACTCCAGCTCCAGTCACATGACCATGATCTGGGAGCTTAGCAATCTATATTCGTAGGATATTTTTTGCCTAGTGCCCTGCAATCATGTAATCACCATTTGCAATCTTCTCTACCGGCTTCTCCAGAAACTCAATGGGGAAGCTGGCAGATTGCAAGCTAATGCCACTTGCCAAAAGTTTCCCCTCCCTCCATGTGCGGAGAGGGTGGAGTGAAAAATTCTTTGTTAGACTGCAGAAGCAAAGTTTGAATCTTCAGAATATCAGTTTGAGTTCCTTTCCACACATGGAGGGGGGAGGAACTCCTGCACAGTGCTGCAGAGATGAAGATGGGATTTTTGTGATCTCTGCTTCATTTCTCTATTGCAGTGCATGAAGTCCCTTCCATACAAGGAGAAAAGCTGTCCGCCCTCCTTTGGAGGCAGCTCTTTTATTCTGTCCAATTAACAACCTATATAGTTGCTCAATGACTACAACTGGGAGAGCTGAAATTGAAGTTACTGAGCGAAGCAGTCACATAGGTTCTGTCTTAACAATCACTTTATTCTACAACTGAGATTCCAGCCCCAACTGTGGTCATAAGTTGAGGACTACCTGTAGCCTTTCATCCAAGTATTATCCAGGTCTGATCTTGCTTCACTTTTACCAGATTAACCAAGATTAGGTAAGTGGTGTCACCTACTTATGAACTTATCTATTTCTATTTGTATCCAGCCTTTATTATTTGTATAAATAACTTCAAGGTAGTGAACACATCCAACACACCTGCTACCTCTAATTTACCCACAAGAAGTCAGTTGGGCTGAGAGCGACTGGCTGAAAGTCACCCAGCTGCTTTCATGGCTAAGGTGAAAAGTCTCTTTCTAAAAGTTCTTATGGAACACTATCATGAAAAATATTCTCCCCATAGCAAAGGTAACCCATTTCTCTTCCTTTACCTTTCCAGATGTGTAATTCTTGGGCTCCCAGTCCAGGCCATCTCACTGGACTCTTCCTCAGCAGCAACAGGAGGTGTAGAGGCAGTGGTAGGTGCAGCAGTGCTGCCTACAGAGAAGGCATTGTGCAGGTTCATAGGCATCTGTAAGGATTCCATGCTCCTGTGCAATCCGGAAATCTTGGAGTACATGCGGGTTTCCTTGGGGATGCTATAACCCCCCATGAGCTCCAGGCCCTGGGAGAAGCTAGCAGAGTTAATGTTAAGGACTGGAGCAGGGCTTGGTGTGAAGCATGACGTGAGATGGGTGCCCACATTTACAGTCGTTGGGTGTGACTCTTGCAGTTTACCACTGTGCATCTGATGGAGATCATTTGAAGAAGGGAGATCTAGACTGTTAGAGTTCACCTTATCCAGGTTTGCCAAAGAAGGGGCTTTTACATAGCTTTTGGCAGCTGACCTGCAAAAGAGGAGAACAGTATTAGGATAAAGTTTGGTATAGTGTCTGACATTGCACGCCATATCATTTCATGTACTGTGAAAATATTATATCTAGCAAAAGTACATTAAACATTTTAATATGATATAGAGAACAACAACTTTAAGCCACATCGACACTCATATAAGAATCAAATGCATCAACTTCACTATCCTGTTGATTTGGGAATATCAGGATCATAGCCTACTACAATAACTGAAGAATGTTTCCTTTCAGGAGATATTCCCATTACCTCAAATCATCCCAATGTAATCAGGACTCAAATCAGATACTAAGTAACACTTAAAAAGAAAAAAATTAAGGGTTCACACAGAAGAATTCAAACTATTAGGCTTTAGAGCAGGGGTGTTAAACTTGCGGTGTCGTGTTGTCATTATGTGATGTATCACAACTTTTTTTCCCTTCGGTAAACCGGGGGTGGCCGTGGCCAGCACGTGACATATCTGGCCCATGGACCGCCAGTTTGACAACCCTGCTCTAGAGCAATTTAGTTCTGAACATATAATCACAGAAAAACTACAGAAACCTGCTTTTTCAGTCAGCCCTTTGGTTCATCAGCTTAATACTATTAACACAATACTAATAACAGTAATTGGCAAAAGCCTGCCAGAGTTTCAGGCAGAAATGTATTATACATTCTTAGAGATTCTGAGAGGTTACATCTTAAATTTAAGTTGCTTACAATATTTGCTTGGCAATATATAAAATGAAACATGCACCAATTAATAGTATGGCCAGGTTTTCTAACAGTCAAATCTGCAGTTTAAGAGATGCACCACTTGAACAGAAAGCAACAATTCAGTTTTGCAAGGTACTAAAAAGTGAAATGAAAGAATTAGTTGTGTACTTGAACTATGGAATGAAGAAATAGAATAATCTATTTTGGAGATTCAGTGGTTCCAGTTCTTTAAAAAAAGTCACATATGTTTATGATGTTTAATTGAAATTCATAAGAAAATGATATTTCATGCTTATTAGACCTCTCAAGATGGTTCAAAATATCAGATTTTTATGCTGGTTATAGGAAATATTTATCTTGTTTCTTATATAAATGCATTTGATCTTTTTCATAAATGAAAAACATCACCATTATATCTCATTATATTATTTGTAGTCTTATGGTGACTCTTACTGAGTTTGCTCATAATTTATTTTGATCAAGGATATTAAAATATACTTTCTCAGTTTTGTGTTAACTGAAAAGTTCCTCAAACTCTTTACACAAATCATTTATGTAACTATTAAAAACAACCAAATTCTATTAAATTTCACTTAACAACTTAAATCTTATTTCATGAAAAACAACGAATGAGTATGTTTAGAATTTAGAAACCGACCCAGATTCGGTCTTGCAATTTTTAGAATGTTTGTTCACGGAATCTATGGATCCACCTAACAGACATGTCACCTAGCCCATATTTATCATGCTTTATTAAAATATCGTATGAATTTTGTCTGATGCTTTGTTCTAGTCATGGCACTCCAGACCCCACCATTTTATTCCCACAGCATTCTTGAATTAGAAAAAACACAAAATAAAGCACTGATCAAAATGACATTTTCCCCTTAGTAACTAAATAACAAAAGTAAGCTCACTTTGTCTTCAAAATGGACAGGAAAAGGTTATTGTGACTGGCAGACTATGAACTACAGAGTAATATCCAAGAACGGAAGGAATTATTCACTTGTCTTCATATTTAAAATCCCCTTTACGAGCATAAATAATTGTACAGCTATAATTAATTGCAATTATGTAATTGCCCTTACATAAATAATTGTGAACTGAAGCATCTTATTTTTTCGAAACTGCTGTTCCTACCTGAGGGGTGTTGGTGGCAGCTCAGCCTCTTTTGAGGGGATCTGGTGGCCATTTGAAGCTTTTGGGGTGCTTTCAGGGGAGCCCATGCTCTTGAGTGAGACAGAGTCAGAGTCTAGTGCCACTGCTTTGGCTTTGGCCTTCTCCTTCTCCCTGTCAGTCTGATTCACTGGCCCTGGGGTGCTCCGACTTGCCCCTATTTTAGAGGGTTCCTTGAGGCGTGAAACAGAAATACCGCCCTTAGCACTGAGGAGGCTGGGATCAATGTTGCTGCTGACAGGACGTGGGCCATTTCGTCCACCAGTGACACTCATGGAGCTAGATTTGGCAGGGCGTGGCAGGCTCCTGTACTGGATGTTGGTACGGGCCCCTGGTGCCATAAACCCAGGCTCCCCTGCATTGGAGACATCCAAGCTGGTTTTCCTGCCATTGACGGGTTTCACAGGGATACTGGAGTTCTTCTGGATCTTGCCAAGTGTAGCTGAGCCACCAGCTTGCATCACTGTAGCAGTACCCGTAGCAGGAGGGGGTTTCTTGTTGTAACCAAAGGAGCCAGCCGTGGTGGTTCGTGTAAGCCCAGAGGGAGGCTTCTTGGCATCTGAAAGCCGATCTCGGCCAGCATCAGAAGATGAGCGCTGCAGGCCAGCATTTTTCACAAACAGTTTGTTTTTGTCTGTTGCTTTTGCTTCAGGCTTACCTGAGAGAGGGAAGGACTGATCAGGAAACAACATTTGGAATAGATACAGAAAAAGATGTGCCTTTACACAGATCTTTGGATAATAAAAAGAAGTTATTTCTATTTTATTAGAAATCTTATTATTATATATCATACATACATACATACATACATACATACATACATACATACATACATACTTACATACATAGTGTGTGTGTATATATATATATACACACACACACACTGTATGTATGTTTGTGTATCTCCCTCTCTCTTTCTCTCTCTCATCTCTCTCCTGCCTTTATTATTTTTACAAATAACTCAAGGTGGCAATCATATCCAACACACTTTCCTCCTCCTCGTTTCCCCACAACAACAACTCTGTGAGGTGGGTTGGTCCCACCTCACAGAGTGATTGGCCCAAGATCACCCAGCTGGCTTTCATGTCATGACCAAGGTGGAACTTGAACTCATAGTCTTTTGCTTTCTAGCCAGGTGCCTTAACTACTAGACCAAACTTACCTTTAGACTGAGTTTAATTTTGTTCATTGGCCATCTCCCCAGATAGCCAAACCCAGTTTCTGTCCTTTTCCACTCCCAAAGCCCCATTCCACAATATGAACCTAGTCCATTTTTACAGTCATGGCAGGTCATCAAAAAACCTGAAATACTGTAGTTGCCTCATTGGAAACTTGTTGCCTTGAAATGCTGGGTGCAATGTGATATAGCAATTCTCCAGGAATGTCAGGATATGTTTTTATTTGTGTGTGTGTGTGTGTGTGTTTACTAACTACAAGGCACAAAAGAAGAAATGAGGTCATAATAGCCTTAATATTTAACCAGCAAACAAAGACAAGATTGATTTTGTAAATATTTTACCTCAAAAAGAAAGAAAAATAGAGATGTTTGCCATGCTAGTCCAGCCTAATTGCTAAGCTTCTTTCCTTTTGGTATAAGATAAATAATTTACTGAAATCTGACATTTTGGAGTTCTGGGTATCATATATGAGCTTGAAAGCACTCAGATAGAAAAGGTAGAGTGTAAGATTTTTCCAATTAACAATGTCGTGTTGATAATTCACCTCTTTATCTCCTACAAAAACCATAAATGGCGTATAAACATGTAGCGTATTCCGATATGAGCATACGTAATAGAAAGGAAAGATGTTGCCACGTTTGTCTACAAGTATCAATTACTCAAGATTTAGTTTGATGAAGTGGTTAAAACATCAGGCTAGATACTGAGAAATTGTGAGTTTTAGTCCTGCCATAGGCAGAAAGCTGGCTGGGTGACCTGCAGCTAATCACATTCTCTCTTTTCTAGGTAGGAGGCAGTGCAAACCATTTCTGAAAACCTTGCCAAGAAAACTGCAAGGACTTGTCCAGGCGGTCTCTAAGAATTGGACACATTTGAATGGGGGAAAAAATACTCAGATGTAGTAATTGTTGCAATTGCAACATTTTTGCTCAGAATAGCTTTTCTCATTCTGGTGCCCTAAAAAAGAAAAAGGATTTCTACTGCCCTAATCCTTCATAGTCAGTTGCCATGCTGCCTAAAAAATAATAAGGGATAGAGGATTACAGAATGTAGTAAGAAGGTGGATTCCCAGGAAAAGGAGTGTGTGAGAAAGAGGATGAAGACAGCCCTTCTCTAATAATTTAGAGACTATATTGTAAATGCAGAGAGTAAAGTGCTTAGTTTGGCAAAATTCTGTCTATAGATGTGACAAAAGAACTAAGATTGGAAGGATCTCCACATGTTAATTTTGATTTGACGCTTGACTTACTCTGAAACATCTGAAGAGCACCAAATTGGAGGTAGCTGGTTTAAAAGTTCCTAATAGGAACAACATAACTGAATAGTTATTGAGGAACAACTATAGATTCAATAAAATATTTCTGGCCTTATTAGTGCCCTAGAAATAGTCATGCACTCCTGCTTGGACTCTGTAAACAAATGGGAAGCAAATAGAAACTGTTAACAATATAATTTCAATGACAATCTCACCTGCCACTTTAAGAGTCTGGGCTGTGTGAGTAATAGGTGAGGTCACTGCCACAGGTGGTGTCTTGCCCTTCTTCAACGAGCCTGGTGGGCCCAAACTAACAGGCTTTTTCAGCTCCCCGCCTTTGGCAGGAGCTTCATCACAACTTTCAGAACGTTCCCGTCGCCACTTGGAGGAACTGTGCTCCATTTTCAGGCTCCCGCTGTCATAATCCATCTTCTTCTGGGTCTTCTCCTCTGGTTCACCATACCAGTTCAGCCCACTCTCTGCTAATGACCGTTTCTCAGAATCTGTGCGTAGCTGCAGGGCAGAAAACACTGTCAATTGGACATTTCAGCCTTTCCTTCTGTGATGCTCCCCAAGATTATCATCCGTCTGGTTCAGAAATACTGAGACTTGGTGGCAACAAGTCATAGGCCCTGGCTCTTATATTTCTAAATAATCCTCTACACAGTGGGCATGCCAAGGGATTGCCTGCATCTAAAGCACATATTTCAGTGCTCGGATGCAGCCTTTATACTATCAAAGCCTCTAAAGCCTTTGAAAGCATTGATTTTGAAGAAGAGAGGTCTGCAGAGGTCTTGTTTTGAAAGGCATATAGGCCCCTCATGCATTGAGAGACAGAATTCAGAGCAAGCACTTGGTATTTGCCAGATTCACGTTCTTATCCATCACAATAGGTAACACAACAAATTAGATGAATATACACTAAATGGTTCTGCTGAAGTCAGTGTGGCCTACATCATTCAAGGTTAATATTAATCTTAATGATTTTAATGCAACTACTGTAACTGTAATTAAATTTAGATCCAATCCAGTATTTTAAGAAAAGACGCACAGATGAAAGAAGAATTTAAAAAATCCCCCCAAAATATTTCACAACAAATTAAACTTTTTCAATGGCAGCTGACTGTTAACAGTAACAGAAATTAAAGAACAACGAATTCTGCAATATATATATATATATATATATTTGAATTTGCAAATAATTTGCAAATAAGTCAGGAAAATGTATAAACTGAGGAACGAAAAAAAGGGGAAATGATATTAAAGTTACAAAATGGAAATACTGTAAAAACAACAGATAATCTAAAGATACAATAGTATTAATTAATACTACTTCAAATTATATAAAGGACAAGAAATTCCCCTGGCAAAGATTGGTGAATATTTGAAGAAACAAAATTTAGCAATAATCCCAGAAAAACATAAACAATTAACAACTGACCTATTACAATAAGGAATTTTCTGAAGCTATAAAAAAGGGCAAAATTGGGAAAGACCAGGCAATTTACCAGCCTCTTACTATAAACGTTTTGAAGATGAATCATTACAATTATTGCAAAACACAATAAATTCTATTTTGCAAACTGGAAACATACCAGATAGTTGTGTATAAACTAATACAGCATTAATACCTAGAGAAGCTCAAGACTTGACTTCACCAAAAGTTATTACCTGATATCATTATTGAATAATGATTTTAAGTTATTTACAATGATTTTAGCTGAAAGAATGAAGATGGTTTGAAAACCAATATAGTTGTTACCTAAAAGACAGCTAAGGTATAATTATTAGAAATACATTGGATATTCTGGAACACTTGGAACAACATAATATTGCTTTTCAGAAGTATTTTCAAAAGCTACTCTGTGAGGCAAATGTTTGGGTAAGAAGACAGACAGTATTTTTGAGCACCATAATTTTTGGTCTACCTACCGCTATGGCAGAGTTCCTACGGGAAGCCGTGGGGGTGGAAGGCAGGGAATTGAGTGAAGAACTAGCATTGAATTCTTCTGAACTGAGATTGTCTGAGGCATCACTGAGGCCACTGCTGATGGAACTACTTTCATCCCAACTGGAAGTCAAAGAAAAGATAAATGATTAGCAACATTTAGCAGAGAGCTACTGCTATATAATCAAATGCATCTTCCCCACTCAATAACATCCTGGAAGAGAAACCAAGGAATATCAACTAACAGTTGCAAAATAATAAATTGATCTGCAAACAGGATGTTCCATCCTACTTTCTAAAACAAAAGCAAAGATAAAGTGGTAAGATTGGACTATAACTGTTTAGTTTAATTAAAATCACCCAGTATGAGCCAAATCTCAGTAATTAGTCCAAAGAAAAAGTTGCCAAAGACATTGAATGTCCCAGGCCAAAGAGCTTGTGCTCTGGATCAGCTGTGTTTCACCTGGTGCTTCCACGAATATTGGATTTCAGTTCCAATAATTCCCAGCCGGCAAATATTATGAGTTGGGATTATAGAAATTAGTCCAACACATGTGGAAGGCATGACGCTAAGGAAGGCCATTCCAGACTATTTTATTTATAGATTCATTGGACTTTAGCATTCCATTACTAACTTAGCTAAGGTAGGCCAAACAATGGTAAGTGGATTGCTAGTTTTCATTATTTCCACTGCTCATCTAGGTGGAGCAAAGATGATTCAAAATGCCAACCCATGCTCTGTGTATGTGTGCGCGCACACACACACACACAACTAACTAATAAGGCAAATTTAATCTGGTGTGATTAAATTGCAATAATTACCATTGCATTTTAATCACTATTGCAGACAGAAAACAGAGAAATCCTATCTAAAAATGAGAAATGGCAAGTGGGAGGAAGATGATGAGGAACTATTGCCAATCCTCCCACATGGGACAAGGAGTTCATGAACACCCTGAACAGGAAGAAGCTTCTTTCCAGCTCAGAGAGGCTGACAGGAGCAGGTGCTTGGGGGAAGGAAAAGCAATGTGTCTGTTTGTTTATCTCACTAAAAGGCTTCATTCATTTCTTCTGGTGTTTTACAGATGCATTCAAATAACTACCCATGTCTGAGCTTCTCTTTAAAAAGGCAAGCTTTCCAAACATGCCCATGTGTCCTGTATAAAAAGGGATAATTATCAAAGGGATTAATTACTTGGCTATGGGTCTAATTTAACATAAAGTATTGAAAAAACCCCAATCTGATCACTAGACAGAACACTTTTTATGTATGAATGGGTATATGAACTATCACAAGTCCAAATATCTTCTAACTAACAACTTTAAATTTCACTTCTCAGTCATTATGTTCAGCTCTCTGTTCAACCATTCAACAGATGGTTAATGCTTGAGAGTGGGAAAATATTTCTAAATCAGGAGACGTGTAATGGTTTGTTTTCATTTTTTAAAAATTAGCAAACAACTTACAAACAGAACAAAAGGGAAACAATCCCACCATTTACAAAGAACAAGCATGGTAAAATGTTATTTCAGATGTTTTTGAAATGTACTGTCATATAACATGTTCAATAAAGTCCACTAATTACCTTGTTTGTGGGAAAGAAAATTTACTGATTCAATTTTATTTTACAATGAAACCTTGACTTACCAGACTTATCTATAAATATTTTTTTTGCAATAATTATTTTTGATCATTTGAGTTTGATCAGCTGGGTGGATCCATACAC
>JANHFL010003026.1:104902-116236 GCA_032468155.1 Oxyrhabdium leporinum
TACATACATACATACATACATACATACATACATACATACATACATACATACATACATACATACATACATACATATTCCCCTAGTTGTAAGCATTCAGGAGTTCAGGAATCAATCAATAAACAAATTTCTTTTAAAAAAAATAACGAGAGATTTGAGCCCTTCCTCACTTTTTATTATATATTCTGTTTTGTATTACATTGTGTTGTACAACCCAGCCCATAATCTCGTAACAAAGCTAGGTGTCAGTCCTAAATATATAGTGGGCAGGAATGACTTTCAACAAAACTTGATCTAGGAACTTTTGTCAGATTGGCTCTGTGGTTTACTCTTACTCCAGCTTCTGTAATGTAATTAATGGAAGAGAATCTTGCTGATAATACCCTAGCAGACCATGTGTAAAAGCCCATCTTTTAATCTGTCAATCAAGTCACCTCAAGTAAGGAATGCTGTTCAGTCACTGCATTGATCTAAAGCTCTAAGCTAACATGGCAGCTACCACTTATGCCCAAAGTCCATCTTCACAGCAACCCATGGAATAAACTCCTTCCAACAGAATAAGCAGCGAATGTTTTCAGGTCATTGCTTCACTAGGTCAATAATAGCCCTGAAAACATTTTAACAAGTCTAGAAGAGGTATTGGGCAAAATAATGATAGAGGGATTTGAGCACAATTTTCCTGAATAGTAAAGGATAAGGAAAATAAGATCATAAACTACAAGTTATTCCGTCCTCTTTAGTATTTTAATGTGAGGAACAATATCAAACAATGCCATAAGAAATCCCATGGCTGCAGGACAATTTAGGAAGTCAGAAAAAGAAGGAAATGCCAAAATCACAGCTTCTAGTTGCCAAAAATAGATGTAGTCATGTAACCATTAAAGTAAAATACACGGCACACCTAGCAACACTGGTTGAAACTCTGGTTAAGCAACACTGGATGTCACAGGGACTTGGATGGGACATTATTAAAAAAGACCAAGCTAGAATGTGAGGAGGGAAAAAACACAAAGGAAGACAACTCATCCTCTGTTTTTGGCCATGAAATCAAGTTCAACTTAAAAGAAACTAACTCTTAACTGGAAAAAAAAATTGAAACTCCAGGGTTAATACTCAACAATAAGCAAATGGTAGTTCAGACAAAAAAAAATCAGGATTATATTAGTTCTACAGTCCTAGTCCTAAACAGTATTTTCCATTTACAGTATATTCCTATACTGTACATGTCTGATATGGCTAGAATTTGCTCTGAATAGCCCTATGGATAACTGAGGAACACACACACATTCTTTCAGTATAATCATAATAATATTCACCTAGAATAAAAAATAAACAAAAAGGTGCTCGATATTACTACTAGGTAACGTCATATTTCCAAATGTTTAAATCTCTTGTTAGATTGTTTAGTACCTAATAGGTACCTAGTACGGCTGAGGAAATTCTATTCTTTTGATAAAAGAGATATCAGAAGAAGCAAGCCTGACTAAATAAAATTCATCCCTTTAAAACAACAAATAAAATAGCCCCAAAAATATTAAGATAATTTCATCTTCCATTTGGCTGCGATACAGTATGTGCTGGTTCTGGAAGGAGAGAAGTTATATCATTTGATGATCTATGTTGTTATGCACTCTCCATCTTCATAGCCAGATAAAAAGCGGGGCTGTCAGGCAGCCAGCTTGGATAGTCGGTTGAACAGTATACTGTTTGTATCTGAACCAACAACTGCACAAACATATGGAGGGGATGACCCTCTCTCCACTGGGAAAATCACCAACACTAACAAGTCTTCCAGTTTGTGAAGGTCCTTGTTTTCAAACTCAGCTTGCTTGGAGGAAAAAAAGACAGTGGCCGTAGAAGTTACAAAATGGGGTGAAAAGGACAGAACAAAAATATGCCTTTGTGGTTCAAAAGACCAGCTAGCTGTTGCTTAAAACAGGAATTAGCTTTGCATGTCTTGGGATCAGATTTGTTAGGTGTTAGATTTCCAGTGATATCCACAAAAGTGGAGATCAGTCAATACAAACTTTGTAGCCTGTGTTTACAATTAATTCTAACATATAATTTACACTCATTTTGAGAATTATGGGTATTATATGGCAGTATTTTTCAAACTAGGCAACTTTAAGATGTGTGGATTCCACGTTTCAAATTCCCAACCCAGCTGAAAAATACTGTTATATATTGACTCTATAGATATTAGTAGAGTCACTATTTATGCCATGTAACGCTATTTACAATACGTTTAAAAAGCATTCAGGAATAATAGGGATGCTTCATTTTAGTGGTACAACAGACTCCCACAAAAGGACAGGAAAAGAAATCATTTCTATTTCTAGTTGCTATTTCTTCTTTTGAGGACTCTGAAAGCTGTTTCTTTTCTTAACTAGATTGAGATTCTTCAGGACCAGAATTTGATAAGGTAGTTCCAGGTGTCTGCTGACACCAGTAACTCACATGCTGCTTTCACACATGCATTCTAGTCATTGTATATCATCAAAATGGAATTATCACAGCACACACTGATACAAAACCCTCCACTACTTATGCTTTTTTTAAATAAAAAATTTATTTCAGATGGAAAAGAGTTATATAATTTTTACTTATGCATGAACTACAATATAACATGAGAAAAACTGAGGATATATTATCCACAATCTTATTGAATATGGAATTACATTGAGAATATTAGCCTAAGCAAGATAAAAAAATTAGACTCAACTGAAAATATTTTTATGCTTTCATTCTGTTCAGAAATTTAATGAAGATTAAGAAAGCAAAAGTTTAATTTGGCCATCTCTCAGTGTCCAAAACTGATCCAAGAAGCAAAATGCAAGTCCTTTTCTCTTAGAGAATGGGAGAGGAGATAAAAGATTAGGTTAACCATGGGTGGTAAAACAAGGGATTGGCAGTTGTTTAGAGGGATGGACAATGGTCCCCTAATTTCTGTTCCCTACAGATGCCTTCAAAAAAACGAAGGCGCCTCTTTTTTCACTTTGCTGTGGTCTGCCCTAAAGGAAATCTATGTATCATCTCCAACAGCTGAAAGCATTCAGACTAAGATGACATCTCATCTCTGTAAGGGGCTGAAATTCATTAGAGTTTGCAGTAGTTATGCCTGGCCTTAAGCCATACATAACTGTGGTTTGTGCTTAAACTCTATTTAAATTGACTCATTGATGCTCCTGAACATAACAACATTGAGAAAATTTGTTTTAAGCACCACATCAAATTCTGGAGGGTTGCATACAAGGCAGTGAATTGAGAAGGATCAAAAGGTTTGGCAGGTTGAAAGCCAGAGGTACTAACCAGGATTCTAAAGACAAGATGTGGCTCTTAACAAGCACTCACGTTATTTTGGCAACTCATCATGGAGTACAAAACTCCTTTTCTTTCTTGTTTGCATCCTTCCCTTGACCTCACAATCACTCCAATGGGGGGAGTCAGCCGTCTGCTCATTACATGTCTGTGGTTTGAAGCAGTTCTGAATAAACCAAGCTAATCTAGCCAACAAATCCCATGGCTGCAAGGAGAGAGGAACCTCATGAAAAAAAGTTTATGGGTGAGAGCAAGCAAAGGGGGATGTGAGAACTAATTTCCTGAGTGGCAAGAATGCCAAAGATTAACCTCCATTGCTGCTAGGGATCTATGTTTAGACACGGTGAATTGTTAGGTCTTTGGCAAAACCTCTCCAGCTCTTAACTCCCTAAAGCTTTCTACAATTTGCATAAACATGCAGGATTTGATACAGTACAGTTTTCATTTAACGAAAACAAAGTAAAGCAAAGCAACAAAATCCCAAAGAAAGGGGAAAATGCTAAATATTGCATGTACACACAGAAATAAGATTTTCTAGAAGACTGGGGACATTTTATCAATATGACCATCTATTGTATTTGTGTATTATTCTTGTCTTTTTAGCTATCAGGTCCTGTGGATGGGAAATGCAGACTCAGGGGCATCACATTTTATTTAATATGACCATAAGGATTTCTTTTTCCTGTGCTGAGTGAATCCAGATGGCTAAGGAATTAGAAAAAGCCAAGACTTGATATGTGGCCCTGTATCTTTCCTTATGTTAATCCGAAATATAATTCTCATGGCAGCTTAACTCCACCTCCTAAAAAAAGACAGCATTACACAGTCCGTGTAAGTCTAGAACAGATCAAATCTGTTCTTAATTTAATTTAATTTATCTTAAAAATATACCCTACCCCTCAATATTTCTACTCCATGGACAGCTAACAAGTAATAACAATAAACTGAAAAAAGAACCAAAATGTCAGCTTAAAACGTATTTTAAAAGCAGATATTGTACAGTAAAAACAACAACAGAAAATAAATTAAAAATCTGTTTTAAATGGCCAGAAAAAATAAAACCCTAACCATCAAGAACAAAGAAGACAAAAGCACAAGCTCCAGATATTTGCTGAATATAAAAATATGAAAGATGGAATGTCTCAAGTGAAATAATATTTTCCTGCAAAAATCTCATGGTGAAGATTGCACTTATTCAAGTTTTGCAAGGAAGTCAAAGGATCTTCTATTTTTCTTTCTCTTTACAAAACTCAGCATCCTTATAGCACCATTGGGTATATTGAAGAGCAGAGGCCTCCTTTTAGCAATAGCAACAGCACTTAGACTTATATACTACTCCATAGTGCTTTACAGCACCCTCTGAATGGTTTATAGATTCACACCTTTAAGCCAACATAATGATTTACAAAACAAAATGGGTAGATTGCCATTTTACAATAAATTCAAACCAAGAAACATTATGATTAGCACAGAATATGAATGCAGAACTGAATTGTGGTACGCAACACTAATTAGATCTGAAAGTTACCAAAAAATGGGTAACAGGTCAAATTATGTCCATCTAGGCATCTTTAGACTCTATGATGACACCACATTTTTCATGACAACCTTCACAAATGAAACAAATCTGTAGTTTGTATTAGTACTGCAGACACTCATGTATCCCTAGCACTAACTCGTTAGACTTCCTATTTAGTTACTTGGTTCATTCTGAAAAACATTCAGTTACCTCAAATGAAACTGGAAAATAGAGTTGAACAATGATCGCTAGATTAAAATATGAATGGATGGTTTGGTGCAAAGCTGATCTGTTTAACCAACTGACTTTCAGGGCAGATTTTGGATTTAATCCCAGCCATGGGAATGTTGTATTAGTAATCTGAACTAATCAGTTTGGAGACATAGCCATCTTGAATGGTCTCATATTCCTTCTGGAAACCACTGTTGAACATAAACAGTTTCTGCAAAGAATCCTCCACTGTTGTAAATGCAGATAAAATTTTACCAATAAAGAAAACAAAGAGAAAGAACTTCAAAGCTGTTTAAAAATTCATTAAAAAGAAGAAAAAATAAATCTAACTGGATTTCATTTTTGTTAGCATTTGGCTTCTATAAATATACTGGGAATAAAACACACATTCACTCTAGACAAAATTTGTGGGTATAATCTTTTCTATTCCAACGAGGAACCTTACTTGGTTTCTCCTGATATCATTCAGCAGTTTCATGTGGTAGCTGAAAATTTCTGGACCCAATATAGTGCTATTTCTTTGGAGAACCCAATTAACTTACTTTTTTTCAAGTAGCAAGTATACACTGAAGGCTGCACTTCTTCTCTGTTACAACACAGACTGACATACACCATACTCTTTTGACTTGGGTCCCTGCAGAACTGTCTGCTAAACTTCAGATAAGAGGAAGGGCACTATTCCATTTCCATGTCTATGGAATTCTCAGTCATCCAGGTCATGGTTGTCCCAAAGATTCTTTTTCAAAGGCAACTATACTTTCTGTTTTTTCTTTGAAGAAGCTTCACTTCTCATCCAAAAAGCTTCTTCAGCTCTGGAAGAAGAAGCTGAAGAAGCTTCTTGGATGAGAAGCGAAATGTCTTCAAAGATAAATCAGAAAATCTAGTCGCCTTTTGAAAAAGCACCTTTGGAATTCCATTTCCATGTTGAAATAAAATTCAACTGCCAGTCCTTTTCTTCATGGAATGGGGAACAAGAACTATCAACCTTTCTGACTCAGGGCTGATCACACATGGTAACTGTGGAACCATGGGCTGAAACCAAATGGTGAGCTTGTGGTAGTGGTGAAAGAGGTTCATGCCATAGCCACCAGACTAACAAGCAGGAGGTTAGCATAGTAAGTATAATTTTGTAATGCCAATAATATAATAATGCTCCATCTCTGCAGATGGAGATGGTTGTACAGAAAAAGGAAATCCTTCTTCACTCAAGTGTACATTCGGATATATTATTGTCAATTACAGACTTGAGCAACAGGAAGGCAGCAACTCAAGTTGCAGTGCTTTTGTTGTCTCAGTCATTATGAAGTCAAGCCTCACATAGTGTAGGGATGAGCCTAATGTTTCCTTCAGGAGGACAAATCATCAAAGCGTAGGCAGGCAGGTACAGAAGAGGCAGAAACTATTTACAGCTATTGCTACAAAGTTCCAGATATTTTTTCTCTCCTTTTTAATTTCAAAACAAAAAGAGTGACTCTATACTACTGCCTGGCTTCCAACACACTTTAATAAGCACATGAAAATTGGTATTCAAACATCCCAAACCAAACTGGCAATATCAGGTTAATTAGGAAAAGCACATACAGTTAAAAGAATTTTGATTAAAAAATTATATCAAAAATACTAAACTACACATATGTGACAAAAGAGAAAGATTAAAATTAGCAATCCAGGTAGTATCATTTTAAAATAGCAACATAAAACACAAATAAAAAAGGGGTAGATAGAACAATAACATTATCCAAAGTGGATTGGAGGATAATAAAGTTTTTTTATAGACAGCTGTCAAATCTGAGAGGAATATAGTATAACAGCTGACACAGCTTTTACACACCAAAGCATACATACCCTCAAGAAGTTAAAACATAACCAATGGTTAATGCTGAGCCTGAGCCATTTTTGGCTATCTATAATTAGGCAGGTTTAGTTGCTCTTAATTATTCTTTGCCTGATTTTGCATACAAAACCTGGCTATCTTGTGTATTATTTCAGAATCAATGTTAAAAAATAGAAATTGCTTATGATGTTGATTGAAGAATCATGTTATGTTAGTGGAGTGGTGTAATAAGATCATTTCAACGTTCTGTATAAAACTGGCAATACAAAAGAACACGTTCAACAGTTCTGACCTCGAGTCACAGGGACATACCCGTAGTAGATATGATATCTTTTTCTATCTTCCAGCCAGAAGTGCTGAAGAGAGAGCATTTCTTGGACTAAAGGGAAGGCACTTTTCTGATTTGGAATGTTAAAACATATATGTGAGACATATAGCTGGTGCCAAAATACATCTCAGGCTACCTGTCAGCATCTGTTTTATGATATCTGTCAAACGTGTGGCCCTTGTTTGCGTGTGACCCTTGCTAGCTTATAGCCCAGAGATAGTATTGTAGGAAAATGAGGAAGAAGTTGCATACCCCTGCCAGACTAAGTTACCATTTGGACTGGAACCACAGGTTTTAGGTTTAAGATGTTGGCTAGGGAATTCTGAGAGTTGAAGTCCACCTATCATCTTAAAGCTGCTGCAGTTGAGCAACACTGAGCTAGAATAACTTGGAATGATTAAGCACTGGCTCCAGCTTGTCTTGGCATTAAAATGGAAATTGTTTAGAAATTGAATTGAAAATTAGTGTTGGGCAAAGTTCTTGGACATGCTTTGCAATGGTTTGATATTTCCAAGCGTTCTCAAAATAAAATTAAAAAAATGGAGTTTTTCCAATAATTGTCTGCAGTTTTCAATGAAGTCAGAAGGATTTTCCATAGGAAAGGTGCCCTGCCTATTCTTCTCATAATTGTTATTATCACCATCCTATTCTTGTCAGAGAGGAAAGATTATTGATAGGAAACCTTCACAACAGAAATCCTGTTATTCAGGTAAGGTCTCCATTTCCATACCTTTTTCAGTACTTCCAAAGTGACTTCTGCATGGTTTTTGAACAGGGGGGGGGGGAATTATTGGAAGCTCCATGCAAAGGTGAAGCTAGATGGTATTTGGTACAGCCTTTCACAGAGAAAATCTGTTCAACAAGACCAAAAAAGGAAGTCCTGGTGGAAGACAAGTGAATTTTGAATTGATTCTAGATAAGGGGAAGGTCAGTATAATATTTTTCTTTCATTCATTTTTATCAAGAGTGAGGCAAGCACCTGGAAACTGAGAAAAGCTTTGGAGCTTATGTTTTGTTTTAAACTAAAACTAAACAAAAATGCATTGGACCCAGGTTCAAGTCCAACAATAACCAACGGTAACTCTGTGGTGATCGATAGCAATTCAGTGGGTGACCTTCTGCTAGACACATTCTCTCAGCTCAACCTATCTCTCAAGATTGTTGTCATGGGGAAAAATGAGATAACGGAGTGTTTTATATGCAACCTTTAGTCCCTGAGAGAAAGGTGGGATATAAATCTAAGAAACAAAGAAATAAAGAAAGCAGCATGAGGATCTTAGCCACTATCACATTTTCTATGTGTTTTTGAACTGTATGGATGCTGTTCCAGATTAATTGTGCTGGAGTGTTTTCTATAATGCCCTAATTAGAAGGGGAAACAAAGGTCAGGGCCCTTGACTGGCTTAGAGGACCTTCCAGCACCACATTTGAAATTTCAAATGCTCTGCCCATTGCCTTCTCAGTGAAATCTGGAAAATTACAGCCTGTAAAGTAAAATCAGAAGTCACATTATATCGGCAGGCACAAGAGGAAGATGGCAGAAATAGCATGAGTTCAAATTGTCTGGCTTCACTACTCATGGCTGAGGTAATACAAAATAGTTGGTGGGATTCTAAATTAGAAAATGTGACTCAGACATAATTTGGACTTGGTGAGGAAAAGAATCATTTAAGTCAGGGGTCCCCAATCCCTGGTCTGTGGACCGGCATTGGACCGGGCATACCAGAAACCAGGCCCCACAAACAAGCGAAGCCTCATCCACAGGATACAGGTAGCACACAAAACCACACCCATCCAGGCCGCAGTACTCTCTCCACAGAACCGGTCCCTGGTGCCAAAAGGTTGGAGGCCGCTGATCTAAGCTTACCAGTCTTTATTCTTCAGCATAATTGTTCATTTATGGTGGCAGAAGCCACTATAGTCAGTGCTGTTTCAGGAAAGCAGTACTTCCTGAGAAACAGAGAAAGTGAAGATCTGAGAACTCTATACTGTTTATGGCTGGAAGGCCTTTTAACTGAAATGGCTGGAATAAGCTCACTAAAGGCTTTGTAAAGGACAAGGGGCTTTTAATCCAACAGTAATGGGCACTATTAATCAATAAGCAAGCCAGGCTTGCACAGAACCTAACCAATGGAGCCTGAATGAATATAAGTGAAAAAGAAAGCAAATTTTCCAGGGATAAAAGATATGCAGTCAGGACAATAGACTAATCTAGCCTCAATGAGAGTGTATATAACCATGGCCTTTGGGTTACACAATGGTCATTCCTATCTTCTTCTTCTTCCCACATGCATAATATAGGTAGTCCTCATTTGAAAACCATAATTGGAACCAGAAATTGGAAACTTCAGCTATACTTATGATCCTACTGTGGTTTTCCAAACCTGCAATGGTCATAAACGCAAGGTTTCTTGGTAAAGTTACTTTTTAATCACTGTCATGACTGCAAATAGTTGCTAAATGAGGCAGTCCCCATATGAGGACTCCCTGAACTTCTGAGGCCTATTATACAATATTTTTAATCTTTCATTTTTCTCAACTCTGCGTAAAAATACCAACTGCTGTCTTTCTGATACTCAGCAATCCATTTATTCCTGCTATTATTTTTCCAGCAATTTAAAATAATCTCTTTTGATTTCAATGCAGTTCAGGATAAGTATGATTAGTTACTAATTTCCAAGCTCTGTTAGAAACCTCCTATAATTATTTATCAGTGATCAGAGAAATATGGAAAAATTTTAACTCTTTTTTCTGCAGATTCAGGTCAGAGTTTCTACATTGTAGACCAATTCAGAGCAATTATTTATTTTCTGGATGTTTTTATTGTTTTATAATTTAAGAATTGTGAGCCACCCAGAGACACTTGGTTGAGTTGGGTGGCTATAGAAACTGAATAAATAAATAAAAATAAGTTCACTCCAGAGGGCAGTCAAAACACTGGCAGGCAGTATGTATTATGGCTCGCATACTGCAGAGGAAATGACTTCTTATTTCCCTCAGTCTTTCCAACTGCTTTTTCAATAAGTCAATTGGCTTATCCAGCCCCACCCCATCCCTCAGTTCTCTGGAAATAAAACATTTAAAGTGAAGCTGGAGATAAAAACCTTGACAGGAGTTAGGGATGCATAGACTCACAACCCTAAAACAGGGATCACACAGCCGTTGTTTGATAAAACTGCAACTTTTTTTCTAATAGAACTCCTATTATTTTATTAATTTCATAGAACAAGTAACTCTTTTGCTCCCATTCCAATATGCAACAACTGTTCAATTCCTGTTCATGACAGAGGTTAAAAAAATAAGGCAAAAACTTTCATCTTTTTGTCCCAAATAAGATGCCCCTCTGCTTTTCTAATTATAGAATTAGATGCCAATGAATGCAGTCTTCAACTGCAAAAATCCAATCTGCAAAACCAGCATATCTGTGATGGTCACAAACAAAAAACAAATCGAGAGGGTTAGCCTTGCTGTGTTGAAGATTCTTATGCACCACACTTGAGGTAGATTGATTCAGTACGGAAATGCTTATGTTCTTATTCACTCAGAAATACTGAAGGCACAATTCTTGCTGTTTCAGCAAATCTCTTGGCAATGCCCATCCTTAAAAGTAATTGGGTATAAAGCATAATGCAGTTTAAGACAAAATTTAAGCCACAAAGCATCATTCCAAGCATCATTCTTTTTAATACAGCTCATAGATCTTTTCTTAGTCCCAAATTTTGTCACTGAGAAAGCTAAAGACCAAACTACATATCTACAGGCAAAGCATGTGCATTTGGTATTCAAGCCCAGCCTGTCCAGTGTTATGAAGAATTAGGTGTTAATAAACACATCCTAGCTATGGAAATTTCTCTCTTTCCTAGCTTTCCTAGAGATTTCCTAGCTATGGAAATCTCTTTCTACCAAATTTACTCCAGAGATGTTATGTGGCTAAAAGGTGGCCTAAGACTACTTCCTGACAGGGAACTCAAAATTATCAACCCATAAAGAATTATGTGGTTATTACATCTTCCTTTTTCCTAATAGACTATGACGAGAGAGAGAGAGAGAGAGAGAGAGAGAGAGAGAGAGAGAGAGAGAGAGAGAGAGAGAGAGAGAGAGAGAGAG
>JANHFL010003027.1:2879-17399 GCA_032468155.1 Oxyrhabdium leporinum
ATGTGGTGGACATGTGTAGAAGCAAAAAAATATTGGGCAAAAATACACATGTGGTTGGAAAAGATGACACAACAACGCATTGATTTTAAACCTGAAATATTTTTATTGGGGATTCTATCAGATACTTTTAGTAAAGAAAATATATATTTAATTATTCATGTATTAACTTCAGCTAGAACTGTATTTGCACAGAACTGGAAAAGTGAAGTGACTCCTAAAGAGGAAAATGTGATCAGGAAAATATTAGAATGTGCAGAAATGAATAGATTAACACTTGGAATTAAAGAGAAGGAACAAACTGATGTTATACGATATGGGAACTATTTTACAGATGGCTAGAGAATAAATATGAAAATTAGAAATAAATGAAAAATAGCGAAGGTAGAAAATAGGTGAATTGAATTAAAAATGTTAAGATGATGATTGTTATAATGAATGACTATATATATAAGCAAAATATTAATATAAAGAATATACTTGTAATTTTAATTACTATTGCAAAATATTTGTACCCAGACAACACACCATGTAATGGAAGATTGTATTAAAAATAAAATAAAAGCTTATAAAGCAAAAAGAAGGAAGCAAGGGGTTATTACAAGCATGCACACCATTTTAACAGGAGATCTCAAGGTCCCTAAAGGGGAATTTATGCAGGGTGTAGATAAGCCACTACAGGTATTTCTCAACTTGCAACGGTTCCATTTAACAACTGTTCAAGGTTACAACGGCACTGAAAAAAAGTGACTCATGGCCGTTTTCCAGTTACGACCTTTCCAGCCCACGGTCATGCGATCGAAATTTGGACGTTTGGTAACTCATACTTACGACGGTGGCAGTGTTCCAGGGGTCGCGTTGTCCCCTTTTGCGACCAGGTGGCAAGCAAAGTCAACGGGGGAGCCAGATTCCCTGTTACTAACTTAACAACTGCAGCGATTCGCTTAACAACGGGGGCAAGAAAGGTCGTGAAGTGGGGCAAAATTCACTTAACAAATGTCTGACTGAACAACAAAACATTTGGGGCTCAGTTGTGGTTGTAAGTCAAGGATAACCCATACAAGGAATCCTTGAGTTACCACGACAATTCAGCCCAAACTTTCTGTTGCTAAGTGAGACATTTGTTCAGTGAATTTTGCTCCACTTTACGACCTTTCTCGCCCCCATTGTTAAGTGAATCACCACGGTCGTTAAGATAGTAGCGCGGTTGGTGAGTGAATCTAGCTTCCCCGTTGACTTTGCTTGTCAGAAGGTCGCAAAAGGGGATCACATGACCCTGGGACAATGCGACCGTCATAAATATGAGCCAGTTGCCAAGCGTCTGAATTCTGATCACCTGTCCATCGGGATGTTGCAACGGTCTCACGTACACAAAACAGCCATAAACCACTTTTTTTCAGTGCTTTTTAATCGCTGTGATTTCGAATGGTCACTAAACGAACGGTTGTAAGTTAAGGACTACTTGTGCCATGCTTAAGTTCTACAAATGGTGCGAAAATTATTAGAATGCGCAGAAATGAATAGATTAACACTTGCAATTAAAGGGAAGGAACAAACTGAATATTATATGATATGGGAACTATTTTATCAATGGCTAGAAAGTAAATATGTGGATTAGAGATAAATGAAAATAGTGAAGTCATATAGGTTATTTGAATTAAAAAATTTTTCTTGATGATTGATAATATGAAAGATACATTATATAATTTAGTAAATATTGTTATGAGAATAGATTTGTATCTCTAATTATTTGTAAACGTTTGTGCCCAGACAACACACCGTGTAATGGAAGATTTTGTATAAAAATAAAAATAAAACTTATTTGAAAAAAAAGAAAAAAAAAGAAATGGGCCAGCAAGGCAGGTGTTAGGGTGTGCGAGGCCTGGCTGCAGCTGTCCGAAGTAGTAGGGCAGCTTTACCCCCGCACCCCCACCCTAGGTTAATTTTACCTGTGCACCCTGGAGTGGGCGAGGTCTTAATTAGGGCTTATTTTGGGGGTAGGACTTTATTATGGGTGCACATGTAAAAATCAAGCTAGGACTTACTTTTGGGGTAGGTCATATTTTCGGGGAAACATGGGTACCTACCCCTCAACAAGCCCATGCTGCACCGTTCTCTGTACAGCTTTAATAAACAACATTCTAAGGAGCATGATTGGCAGTTCCCCCATTGGATAGTTCAGCTGTTGCCCAACATCACCTGCCATGTAAAAAGTGCAAGTCATGGAGTTTTCAAATATATGTTCCTTGCAATATACACACCCACCCTCAATTTTCCCCACTGCCTTCTATTCTCCTGCTCTCACATGTGTGCCAGCTGTTCCTGCAATGAATTCAGGAAGGCCACAATCCCATCTCCAGTTTTGCAGGACAACAAGCAGGCAGGGCCTACACCAAGCCTGTCACAGGTCCTCAGGAGATTTGCTTGGTCTTCTTCTCCAAGTAGGTCCATTTTGTTCAGAACCAGAAGGTAGCTCTGCATCTCATTTGGTTCGTTGGGAGACAGGACATCTACCATGGACATGGTTAAGTGGTCAGGCTGTTCAGCTGCTACTTTCCCATCCAAAATGACCAGAAGAAGGTCAGCATCGCAGACCCTACAAGGAAGTATTTTTTAAAAAAATCAAGCCTTAATTCTCTCTTAAGCTACATCCTCAAGAATTGTTGTTAATTTCCTAATTATAAACTTCTACTCCAAGAGCCATCTTAAGGTTTATTTTAAGAGACATCCCCAATGAAAAGATGCAGATCATAAAGAAACTGAAGCTTTTCCCATAATGCAGCCTTAATTACTACACATTTAAAAACAGGGTGGAAAGAAAAGGAGCTTAAGAAATTCCTCTCTGGATTCCTCCCCTTCCTCTGTTTTGAACTTGATGATAGCCAGATGTTCTGTCTGGACCGCATTTATCATGGCTCCAAACTGATGTATTTTTCTCCTATATCCTTACCCTGCACTTTGTGCTAGGAAAGCAAGTATCACTCACTTTCCTTTTGTGGGTGTTTGAGGCCATGTGATTTTCACTGTTAGTCTAGTATGCTGGAGAGTTCTGAATCCACACCTCTTAAAGTTGCCAAAGTTGAGAAACAGTGGTCTAGTTAAAAAAAAGATGGGTCCAGTGTTTCATATTTCCGTTAAGTGAGCTTATTAAATAAAAGAAAGTCTAGCTTTTCACTCTTCCACTAGTAAACTTATTAAAAAAAAAAAACCATCATGGAGAGCAGCAACTAGTGACTGCAAGGAAAGGTGCATTCCTGCCACAATCCAAAGTAGTTAGAGGTAGTCCTCAACTTACGACCACAATTGAGCCCAACATTTTTGTTGTTAAGCGAGATCTTTGTTAAGTGAGCTTTGCCCCATTTTACAGCCTTCCTTGCCACAATTGTTAAGTGAATCACTGCGGTTGTTAAGTTAGTAACATGGTTGTTAAATGAATTGGCTTCCCCATTGACTTTGCTTGTCAGAAGGTTGCAAAAGGGATCACATGACTCCAGGACACTGTGACCGTCATAAATGTGAACCAGTTGCCAAGCATCTGAATCTTGGTCACATGACCATGGGGATGCTGCAAAGGTCAAAACTGTGAAAGATGGTCATAAATCACTTTTTTCAGTTGCCGTTGTAACTTTGAACGGTCACTAAGTGAACTGCTGTAAGTCGACTTACGATCACAATTGAGCCCAAACTTTCTGAGGCTAAGCAAGGGGGCTGTTAAGCGAGTTTTGCCCATTTTACGCTTTTTTTTGCCACAGTTGTTAAGCGAATCACTGCAGTTGTTAAGTGAATTATGTGGTCATTAAGTGGATCTGGCTTCCCACACTGAGTTTGCTTGTCGGACTCTGGCTGGGATAGTTTCAAATGCTGATCAAATGACCCCTGGGCAGTGCAATTGTCATAAATATATGCCAGATCAAGGAGAGATTCAACCTAGAAATAAGGAGAAATTTTCTGACAGTGAGAACAACCAACTTGCCTTCGGAAGTTGTGGGAGCTTCATCATTGGAGGCTTTTAAGAAGAGCCTGTCAGAAATCTCCTGCTTGGCGGCGGCGGGGGTGAGTGGGTTGGACTAGATGACCTACAAGGTCCCTTTCGTCATTCTGTTAATCCGTTAAAGGTGCCAAGGGCCTGAATTTTGATCATGTGGCAATGGGAATGCTGCAACGGTCATGTGATAACAGTCGTAAGTCAACTTTTTTCAGTGCCGTTGTCACTTCAAATGGCCACTAAACGAATGGTTGTAAGTTGAGGACTACCTGTAGTAGACATGTTTGCCCGCAATGAAATTAAGTGCCGCGGGCAAACCAGACACCATGGCTTGAATGAACACAGTTAGAAACGCTAGTTTTGATGCGTAGCAGGAAAAGATAGGCTGAGGCGGCCTTCCTGGGAGGGGGGGGGGAGGCAGGGAGGAGTAGAAGATGAAGTCATGCACCCCAGTCCTCATACTTTTTTTCTGGATAGTTCTTCACCCTAAGAAACTTGCTTTCTGGATCTAAATCTGTTTAGCCTAACCACAGTGTCCCCATCTGGTTGCCTCCATCTCATACCCAGCCCATGAGAGAAGGAAGATTGTCCATAACAGAACTGCAGTTAAAGCAGAATTTTCCTCCTTATTCCGATAAGCTCCAAAGGCATCTTCAGGATGAGCTAAGATCTGTCAGCCTCTCTCAGGCATTACACTGGGGACTGCAGTGACTGCGGATGGAGGCAATCAAAGGAGGAAAGGGACGGATGAGAAGGGCAGCCAATTTCATGCCAGCACAGGTAGCGTTCAAGCTTACAACCACTTGTTTCGTGAGGGTGTGATTTACTTAACAGCTGCAGTAATTCACTTAACAACCGTGGCAAAAAAAAAAAGGGGGGGTTGCAAAATTGGGTGCAACTCAACTTATTTCTAAGCCTTGCTTAGCGACGGAAATTCTGATCCCAATTGTGGTTGTAAGTTGTGGATTACTTGTAAAGTCTTTTTTGCTGACTCAAGGATGGATGGATAGCACTTTTCCTCAGCAGAGGGGAAAGGTCCTTAAGATAACCACAATTAACCATAACTACTTAGTGAAATATCTAGAGATAGTTTATCTTTGACTTTTCATAGTCGCATAGTTGACCGCCATTGGAAACTGGATGTTCCCTCCTTATATTTCCACGTCCTATATTGTAATATTTGCTGCATGGTAAAAGGGTGGCTCCCAATGTATAAGCCCCTCCCATTCTAATCCTCCCCTTCCACAATTCCTTTCACCTCTGCCGAGCCCGGCTCACTCCTTCCATCTCAACCACGTCAGTGGTCTCTCTCAGGCCTGCCGTGTCGCTCAGCACCACAGGGAAGCCGCCAATGTTCAAGGCAATCTCTACCACATCTCGCGTGGTCCCTGCCACCGGAGAGACTATAGCAGTTGGCTTCTGACCTAGAGAGAAAAGATTGTATCAGTCAAGAAGGGGGAGAAAGACAGTGGGTGAACTCCCACGATATTCCTGGTTTAGCTTAGTTACAAAAGTTAACCCACTTGCTCAGTTCATGCAATACAATGAAGCGTAATCTAATCCAGGGATTTCCAAACTTGACAAATTTAAGACTTGTGGACTTCAACTGTAGAATTCCTCAGCCAGCCATGCTGGCTGGGAAATTTGAGGAGTTGAAGTCCACAAGTCTTAAAGTTGCCAACTTTGGAGACCAATTGTCTGGATACTCCAACATTCTAAGCCAACACCCCAAACACAAGATTTAAAAAGATTCTCTTTAGAGATCCAGTGATGTAGCAGGGACAATGTTGAATCAGATCCAGGGAGATCCGGGTCTAATCCACCCTCATGTACCGAAGCTCATTGGGTGACTGTATGCCAGTTACTCTCTCTCAGCCCAACTTCTGTCCCAAGATTGCAATGAGAAAAATTGGAGGAAGGGGCTATGGTACCCCCTTAGAGAAACTCCTAAAGAATGGGTATAATTCTAAGGAACAAATACATTCATTTAAACTCAGCAATTTGTCTGAGGCTGCTAGGTCTTTGCTATCTTGGTTAAGCTACATAAACTAATCCAAGTCATAAGTGCAAACTCTAAATTCCCCAAACCCCTGTGGAGACTTTATATGTGATTGTTGGAAATAAATACTGTATTATTCTGATTTGTTTTGCAGCATGCTCATTTCCTTCTAGATAATTTTTTAAAATTTAAAATAACATTGGGGGAAAGATCAGCTGTGAGGGAAAATCCACGTATTGGGAATCCCAGCCATTAAGAGTTTCCTGAACTCTAAGTGGTTGCCATAACATTAAAAAGGCCAATGTAGCTAGAGCCTTCCTTAAAGTTAATGGGCAATTTTTTTTCTGAAGGACCTCTGAAGAAGTTTCCAGCATCTGGAAACCACCCTCCCTAAGATAATTTAAACAAATACAAGCAAACATTCCTTGACTATTTACAGAATAACACAAAGCGAATTAAAATGAGTCTCCACAAAAGAGCAAGAAGGAACAACAGGGAAAGGTCTTAATGCGCTTTCAGTGAAAATACATTTGCTTTGCATATTATTGGTTTATTTGTGGTTTGGTAAATATTCTCATAGCATAGTCATGTTGACCTTTAATATTCTGTCCAAATGAATCTTCCTCTGATGTGCAACGGAGTGGATTTCAGCTTCTAAAGAGTATCTTTCCTATCTGACAGCTTGCTTTTACCTGCCTATGATTTTTAATAATTCACTAGACAACCAATGACCCATTGGGTCGTCCTTTGTCAATATTTATTTATCTAAAGAGATAAACACAGGCCAATGACTTTCAGTTTCCTTCCAGTTTCTCCAATGACTTTGCTTGTGGAAAGCTGGCAGAGAGTATCACCTGACTGTGACAGCATTGCAGTGGCGACAGGTTTGCAAATATAATTGGTCTGAGGATTCTTAAAATTTTAATTCCGTAGAAGTAATTGGTCCTGGATTTGTACATATTCTTTAAGTTAGCATAGTTAAGCAACTCTGATTCAGAAATTGCTGCCCTATGATTCACTGTTTCGGCTAATCGAAGGTTACAAACAGACAGTAGAGTTTGGGTAATATATAAATTGTATTTACCAGTGTAGCACACTCCAGGGAATAGGTTTGAGTGCTATGACCATTTGCTATGACCATTCCCTTGCAACATTTACTGATTTGGGACAGTTGAGAAACTGTTGAGAGTCCTGTAGTTTCTCTTTCTAGCCCAAGACTAAAAGCAGTTCATTTTTTACCTCCCTCTAAGAAATAGTCCAGGTGACAGGTTGCAGTGTTTTTCAATTTTTATAACTGTTAAATGTTTGGATGTCAACTATTAAAATTCTCTGGGCTGGAGGACCACCAAGATTTTCACCTGATATTCCTTTTCTATTCTACCAGCCTATCAGCCAGACTAGTTTTTGACAGAGGTTTATCTGTCTTGCACAAGACCATTCTCCCTGTGGCTTGGGCTTTCAGAAGACCCGTAGACCTGTGTTCACAAACAGTTGTCAAAGAAAGAGATGAGTACCAGTAAAGGAGAATATTATAAAGGAGAACATTTGTAGCTCAGGGATGAAATGAGGGGACTTTGATGCTCCCTGAGATTAGCTGTTTTCTTGTAGACTAAAAAGTCGTGAAAGCCAGTGTATTAAGCAGGATGTACCTGTAATGGAAGCAAGAATGGTTTGTAAAAGTATAAAAGAATGAGAATTATTGTGAACAGTATCAGTGTAAAATACCTTTAGTTAGATTTCCTTTTCTTTTTTTTATTTCATGCTTTAATTTAATTTAATGTAATTTTTTGTTTACAATTTCTTATTCTTTTTTGATAGTTTTGTGTACCATTGCTAAAGCTATCTTAGGATTGCTCTTTCTTACTCCAAGGACAGTAGTGTTTTTAAAATGGATTTCCTTGTTATTGTTTTATTTCCTTGAATTCTTTCAGAACAAATCGTAGTATTGTTAATAGTCTAACAATATTATTTTCCTGGGGGAATCTTTTACATGCTCTATTATTAAACAAAATTTAACAGATCGGGAAAAGGACCCTGAACTTTTCACTAGAAGACATACAGTACATAAAGTACAGATTTGAGCATTTAGAATTATTTGTATTATTGAGAAGAGAAAGGATATTCAAACATAATCTCAGCCTTGATACGCAATTCTGTCAGTGTTACATCAATTAAGCAGTGTAATATACGATTTCTGAAAAACTGGATTTGTATTGTTTTTCAATGCCAAAAGGGTGTTATGGGATAATTCAGGCATTAAAATTGATTTTAAAAACAATGATTAGGACGATTTAGATAGATGTTGTGATTTTTCCTTTAGTCCATGATATGAATTTTTTTTTTTATTATGGTTGGTCACATTAGATTAGGGCTGTCAAACTCCCGGCCCACGGGCTGGATGCGTCACGCATTGGCCATGCCCAGGCCCAGTTTAGTGAAGGGGAAAAAAAAAGTACCAATATGTCATGAGTTTGACACCCCTGACATAGACAGTCAGACGTTTAGACAGGATTTGGCATTTTTATCCACCTATCAACTGTTTATGAAGGACCTGGGATAGGCAGCTGTTGTTGTTTAATGGTGTTAAAAGTAGTGTTGCAGCATGTAAGTTGTTCCAAGTAAAGCTGCCCTTTGCAATGAACCAATGGGGATTTTGTCACTGCCAATGGTGTTCAAATGGTGCACTAGTTGTTTTAGAATTGCACCCATGGTGTCTATTACTATTGATACTATCTTTGCTTTCTTTTGTCACAGTCGTTCTATCTGCAGGCCTTTATACTTTGTGAGTTTTCTCCAGTTCTTTCTTTTTTCTTCCGCTCTCTCTAGGCACGGCAATGTCCACTAACCAGGTCTTTTTGTCTTGCTAACTCACAACTGTTAAGTCTGGGGTGCTTGTGTGAGATGTCTTTATTTATTTGCTACTGTTTTCAGTTTGTTCTGTTAATGAAACAACGCCAAAATAAAAATTAAAACATGATCGCAGCCTTCAGAGCGCTCATGCGGTAACTATTTTTTTGTGTTGATGGTCTCAGATTTGTTGTTCAGGGTTTTGAGAAGGTTTCTCTTAAAAGGTGATTGAGGATTCCTTTCAGCAAAATCTTGAAAGACTCCTGCCTTCCTCCAGTGACCACTCTCTGACTACCCAACCACCCATTCCTCCATTTCACATGCTACTCACACAACTGGTTGAGAAGGCTGCTCTTCCCAGCATTAGCAGGTCCTGCAATGACTACATGGACTCCATCCCGCAGCCTCTGCCCACGGCGGCCATCTTGCAAATGCTCCGTCAGCTCCTTCTCCAAGGCCTTGACAGCATTTTCCACTATGGAAAAAAAGACCATTATGATGGATGCATTGACCATCCCTTCTCCCATCCCTGGCTTCTTTCCCTCCTTGCCACTGTTTTGGAGGATTAGGATCTTGCAAGAAATCCTCTGGTTTCTTTCGTGGAGCTCGTGTCTATGGAGATTCTCAATCATACAGGTCATGGTTGTCCCAAAGATGCTTTTCAAAAATCAACTGGACTTTCTTGGTTTTCTTTTTGTTTTCTTCCTTGAAGATGTTTTGCTGCTTTTCATCCAAGGAGCTTCTTCAGTTCTGGCTGAATGGCGGAGAATTCCATATCCTTCAGCCAGAACTGAAAAAACTTCTTAGATAGGAAGTAAAATGCCTTCAAGGGAAAAAAAAAAGTTAGTCCAGTTGCCTTTTGAAAAGCACCTCTGGGATTTCCTGGAGCGTGTTCACCAAAAGGCAGCTTGGCCTCAGTGAGTTTCTCACAGTGATTTCCAAAGAAAAAGAAAAAAAAAACCAGACACAGGGGCATGCAAGTACTGTAGCAGGCATGTGCAAGGAGTGATTAAAAAACTGAAGGGGGTGGCCACAACCGAGCGATTGAAGCTCTGGTTGTTTTTTATGTGTGTCACGTAAATAGATGCGACTTGGATTGTGCCATTGTGGCTGACATCTTGACTTTTTTGACACACACACACACCCGAGGACCCCGTCCCCGAGCGGAAGGAAGACCCACCTTGAGCAAGGACTTCATCCTCAATATTGTCATCTTCACTGAAGTCGATGTAGGCCTCCAGATGAGCCAGGGTCTGCAGAAGAAAAAGGACTGAGAGCTATTTTTCTTCAGGGGGAAAGAGGAGGAGGGGTAGAAGGCTGCAGAGAAAGGATGTTTAAATATTTATGGAATATTTGATTACTTTTCCATATAAATGAGTAATAGTCTAATCTAATAAATGAGCCTGATAGAGCCTTTTCTGACGGGCTACTTCTATTAAAAGGCATAAGGTTTTATGAGCTGATATGACCTCCTACATCAGCCTAGTCACTCAATGCATGGAGTAGCAGCTCATAGGGCTGGAAGGGACCTTGAAGGTCTTCTAGTCCAACCCTCTGTCCAAGGCAGGAATCATTATATCATCCTGGAAAAATAGTTATTCACTCTTTTCTTGAAAACCTCCTATGATGGAGCACTTACAACTACGGGAGGCAAACTGCTCCATTGATTAACTGTTCATGCTGTCCTTAGTTCTAGGTTGCTTCTCTCCTCGATTAGTTTCCATCCATTGCTTCTTATTCTCCCTTTAGTTGCTTTGGAGAACAGATTGACTCCCTCTTCATTGTGGCAACCCCTGAGATATTGAAACACTGCTATCCTGTCACCCCTAGTCCTTCTTTTCATTAAACTAGACATACCCAATTCCACCTCTTTAAATGTTATAGCCTCAGGTCCCCTTATCATCTTTTGTTGCTCTTCTCTGCACACACTTTCATGGTTTAGGCAGGACTTGAACTCATGATCTCCACTTTCTAGCCTGCTGCTTTAACCACCTGAAGCCAAGATTGCCAAACAAAGGCTATCATACTCTGGCCATGTCATGAAAGCTGACTCACTTGAAAAGTCAATCATGCTTATGATCATTGCAGCATCTCTGTGGTCACGTGATCAAAATTCAGATGCTTGGCAACTGGCAGGTATTTATGACAGTTGCAGTATCCCAGGATCATTAGATCACAATTGCGACCTTCTGACAAGCAAAGTCAATAGAGAAGTCAAATTCATTTAACAACCTGTGTTATTAATTTAACAACTGCAGTGATTCACTTAACAACTACGGTAATGAAGGTCGTAAAATGGGGCTAAACTCATTTAAGTGTCTTGGTTAGCAATGGAAATTTTGGGCTCAACTGTGGTTGTAAGTCAAGGAGCACCTGTATTAATAATTGTTTTTGTATATTTTTATTTTTACCACATTATAAGCCGCCCAGAGGTGCTTTGAATAGCAAGATGGGCAGCATATTAATTCAATAAACAAAATAAACTGAGATGTTCTGGTTTCTAAGACTTCTAAACACACTCACACACCCAGCCTGTTCCTTGCCTTTGTGAGGGTGTCAGTCCAGCGCTGATAGAGCTGACCCAATTCCCCGTCCATCTGACGTAAGGCCTGCCGACGCTGGCCTTCCGTCTCAGCATGAATCAGGTCTCCTAGGCCTTCAACTGCTGTGAGGTCTAGTTTGCCATTCTGGAAGGCCCGTTTGGTGAATTCTCCAGGTTCAGCAAAGCGCAGCTCTGGAAGTGCACCTGAAATCAGGAAGAGATTTTCCACTGGGATCCTTTATTGCAGGAGTGTCAAACTCAAGGCCCCAGGGCTGGATCCGGCCCACAGGGTACCTAGATCTGGCCCGCAGGGCCATCCTAGAAACAGCGAACAACCGGCCCGCAGTGCTTCTGTCAGTGAAAAAGGGCTCCTGAGCTCCGTTTTCGGCTGCCACGGCCTCCTGCAACCCTGCCAGTGAAAACAGAGCTCGGGAGGGCTGTGTGGCAGCGGGTTGCGGGAGGCTGTGGCAGCCGAAAATGGAGCTCGAGAGCCGGTTTTCGCTGGCAGAGTGCTCGGGCCACACGGGTGCCCCCGACAGGAGTGATGTTGAGCTGGCCACACCCACCCCGGCCAAACACAACCCTGATGCGGCCCTCAGTGAAATCAAGTTTGATACCCCTGCTTTACTGCTTCTCCACTAACGAGAGAACCTTTCCTTGCACCCCTAAAAATGGTTGGGAAAGAAGAATTAGCCAAAATATTGAAAGACCCACCCAAAGCATTCAGGATGCCGCTCACCACAGCTGGGCCACCATGCACATGGAACTCAACACTGTCCTCGCCTGTGAAACTACCTGGTCCTGAAGAAAAATAACAAAATTGGAATTAATTCAATAAATTACAAGGTCCATTCAGTTCCTCAGAGGGGGGTTCCCCTTCATCCCTTAAGAGAGTTCCAAGGGAGTTTTTCTGGTGGCTGAAGAAACTTAGAAACTTAGACTCACAGGGGCTGGAATGGACCTTGGAAGTCTTCTAATCCAACCCCTTGCCTAAGTCAGGAGTCCTTATATCATCCCAGGCAAATAGATCTCCAATCTTTTCTTGAAAATCTCCATCAATGGAGCATCCACAACTCCAAGAGGCAAGCTGATCCGTTCATTAATCGTTCTATCAGGAAATTCCTCCTTATTTCCAGGTTGGATCTCCCTCTGAAGAGCTTCCACCCATCACTTCTTGTCCTGCCTTCAGCTGGCATGGAGAATACATCAATGCCCTCTTCCCTGAGACAGCACTTCAGGTATGAGAAGATGGCTATCATGTCATCCTTAAGGCTTCTCTTTGTCAGGCTAAACATACCTAGTTCCCTTAATGGTTCATTGTATGATTTAGCCTCCAGAGCTCTTTATTATCTTTGTTGCTCTTCTCTGAGCCCTTTCTAGGGCCTCAGCATTTTCTTTGTATCATGATAAGCACTTCATAAAAGTGTCCATGATGGGTATTCAAAAATCGACTGTCCTTGATCTGCAAGGTTTAAAGTCTGCAACTTTAGACTATCCTGGCTTAAGTCATTCAGACAGTCATGATAAATTCAGATGGATGATGGGACTTTTTAAGCCAGTGATCAAAAACATATCCTCCGGCAATGATTTAACCATATTAGGTAGAAAAATAATTTCACACATCTTGAATTCATCTCTTTCTGATCAGAAAATACTGACTTTTTCAAAAGACAATTGGACTTTGTTTTTCCTCCTTCAGAACTGAAGAAGCTTCTTAAATGAAAAGCGAAATGTCTTCAAGGAAAAACAAAGTCCAATTGCCTTTTGAAAAAAAGCACCTTTGGGACAACCATGACCTGGATGACTGAGAATCTCCACAGATGCTGACTTCTGATATTGTAAGAGGAGAAAAATGTTTCTCTTTATATATTTTCTTCAAACTGGTTTTACCAGCTTAAACTATTTTTCCATTTGTGTTTTCCTTTTCTAAAGATTTGAAGACCTTTCCTGGAAGGAAAGAGATTTCCTTTCTTACTTGTTTTTGGATCCTGTTTTGGAGTATAAATTTGCTCAACCTTCAGATCAATCTCAAAAATTGCTTTCAAAGGCTCAGGCTAATCAAAAGATAATGAGAGAACAGGAAATGGGCAAAGGAATATGGAATATGGTACTGTTAGCTGAGGCTGAAGCTGCCATACCTAAAGATGAAGCCGGCATATAAGCAGGGTGGACAAAAAGCCAGGAATCTTGTCTAAAAGATCCCTTTGGGAGACAGATAAGAAAGAAACAAGTCGTTAAAGGAAGCAAAGGAAAATATGTCACTTGAACCAAACAAAGGCCTAAACACATGGGAATCCCTCCCGCCAAGTCCCATCAATTGCTACCAGATTTGCAAATCAACAAGGCAAGATTAACTGCCAGTCTACAATCTACTGGGTGTAAACAGGCAGCAAACCCCACACTCACTAGCACTGAGGATGTTACCTAGGCAGGTAATGAAACAGCTGCAAGCAAACAACCAAGCTCAGAGAGCACCAAGGACTCCACATTTCAAGATTCTGGTATCCTACAACAAAGAGTAGCCTTCTTGGAATCCCTGTTTCTTGACCTTACTATTTCAAAGGGCTGACAGATGATCAATACGTTACTATTTTTTCTTTTTATGACCTTGTAATCCCTTAATTGGGGTAGAGTCGAGGCGACTGAATGGAGCTGAGCGTTTACTGGCCGGATGCCCTTCCTGACACCTACACAGAATTTATAGCAGATATTTTCTCTGTACCCTGAGAGAGAAACATCTGTCACTACCTATGACTGGATTCTCAACCTTCCGAATGGGACACGAGCATCTTCACCACTACGCCACCATGCTGCTCCAGCCAATACCTTAATTGGACTATAGCAATTAAGGTATTGGTCTACATGCAGCTGCCTTTGAAGACCCTCTGGAAGCTTGCAGTGGTTCAACATGCAGTGGCCAGGCAAGTAATGAACATGTTTAGCTTGACTAATACAACACCTCTACATATGGAACTGCATTAGCTGCTAGTCAGTTTCCAGGTGCAGTTCAAGACACTAAATTTCTTACTTGTAAAGTCCTACATGGCTTATGACCTCCTTATGCTGCAGATCACCTGCTCCAAAATGAAGTTCTCCATCGAGATTTGGGAGACTCTCTCCCTGCCGCCTCCCCCCCCCGCTCGGATGGGG